>CM064894.1:987500-995000 GCA_030347415.2 Decapterus maruadsi
AAAAATGTTTGTTCATCATTTTCTTATTTAATTTATAGTTTTATTATTTTACCTATGTTCTTTTTTTAGTGTTTGAAACACTATTTTCAGATGTTCATTCTACAGTAAATCCCACTACCTCATTATAGTCCAGAGTTTAAAATAAATAGTTAATCTGAAGTCTTGCATCCTTAAGCTAATGACTTACAATAGGTACAAATTACAGTACTTTTTTATTTTATTAGATTTACCAGGCACATTAGGTGCATTTGTAACAAAGCCTGTTACAGTTTGGATCCATTAAAAAATACCAGCCTGAATTTTACTCAGTATTGTATCGGAAAGGAAATTTGTGGTATCAAACATCACTAGCTCTGTCCCACACTGGGAGAGTTCCTGAACGCACCACGTCCTCCTCCTCAGTCTTCTCCTCCTCCATTCTCTTCTCTCTCCCCTCTTCCTCCTCTTTCTCCTCCTCCTCCTCCTTCTCGTTTCTCATCTCACCTGGTCGTTCAGGAGTTTTACCTGCAACACACACAGACACATTGTATCACCACGACGACAGCATCATCCTGTGTCTGTAGTCATGGCGACAGCGACAGGAAGTCAGTCAGTCACGAAGCAGCAGAAGAAGAAGAACTCCCAGCATGCATCAGGAGGTCACACCTGAGGCGACCTCATTCACTCGGGAATCGAACCTGTGGCCTCGTCCGTTACAGACACTTTCAGTTCAGCTCATTTTTCAGCCTTAGTTTGTGTCAGCTGGTGTTGTGTGTGTGTGTGTGTGTGTGTGTGTGTGTGTGTGTGTGTGTGTGTGTGTGTGTGTGTGTGGGTCAGACCTGGTTTCTGTTGACCCACTTCTTCTTCTTCTCTGAGTATTTTTAGACGCTGGATGCAAATGAAGTTGTTTTTTTTCCCCTCACTCACATTTTTATTATTTTCAATAGTTTTATATGAATTTTTATCATTTTAAATAAATTAAACTAATTCACAATAAAAACAAAGAGAAACATGAATTCAGAGAAACTCGGGGCGACGGGGACTAGTTTGTGTGAATGTGTGGCGGAGGGATACGAGGAGCAGTCGGTCTGAGAGAAGGAAAGTTTATAAGATTAACTGAGGAGTGACGACGCAGCAGGAGGAAGAAGAAGAAGAAGAAGAAGAAGAAGAAGAAGAAGATGGAGGTGGTCCAGGATCCACAGGGTTCTGGTTCTGGCTCCATGTCGGTTCCTTTACAGTCGATCCAGACGAACTCTAATGAGCCAATTAAGAGGAGCTGCAGGCTGAGCTCCATCTGCTGCTGCACCAGGACCAGGACCAGGACCAGACTGAGACCAACACTGGCCCAGTCTGGTTCTGGTTCTGGTTCTGGTTCAGGTTCTGGTTCAGGTTCTGGTTCAGGTTCTGGTTCTGACATCAACACACCCTCAGCCTCACATCACACACTGACTACGTTTACATGCACTATTTTGATTAGCGCGTCTTATGTGCACATCCGTACGTATTTCATAACAGGAAGTGCAACAAAATTTACAAATTCAAAATGCTGCCATGTTATATAACTTAATAAAATAAAATAAAATGTAATGCAGACGGATGTGTTCATTGTAAAACATTCATTTATTGATGTAAATGTGGTGGTTTCTGTGCATCCAGAGCCGAGGCAGCGCTGCTCTTCTGTCCAATACACACAGGAAGCTTCTCTTTCCATCCAGACTAACTGATGCTACTGATACAGCTGGTAGAGTTTATTACTGACACCAACATTTACCTCCTAGAAATGCTTTAACCAGCTGCTGGCACAGTACTAATGCAGTACTAACGCAGTACTAGTAGTAGTAATGGTAGTAGTAGGTAAACCTCTACAAACCTGAGGGGAAGTTAATTAGCGATCGGTTTCTCCCCCGGGATGAGGACGGAGGTCGGCCGGCCCAGCAGCTCTGCAGACCGACTGCTGTCTCTGTGATGTCACGGTCGCTACGGAGACCGGCTGCTGTCTCTGTGATGTCACGGTCACTGCTCCACAGGTGGAGCTTCATCGTAGCAGACATTTGGATAAACCCACCGCACATTGGCGATCTAATCTTTACAACATGAAAAAAATATTAGAACTTTATCGTCTCCTTGTCTCTCTAGACATGCACTCGCCATTTTGTTAGTAACGCATCTACGGTAACGGTTACGTCAGTTGGCTGAGTGGCTCTCAGATATCGGGGTACGGTGTTTACATGCTCTAGTATCCTGGTTTCTTTCTGAGTTCTCCAAGCAGCAAAATCACGTTTCTCAAAATCGAGGTAACAGCTTATCCTCATGCCTATAATGTCTCCTCTTGTCTCCTCATGTCTCTTATATCTCCTGTCCCTCCCTGTCCCCCTCTTGTCCCCGCTGTCCCCTGCAGGTGGACCGGACCGAGGTGATCCGTAGCTGTGTGAATCCCACCTACTCCAAGGTTTTCACTCTGGACTTTTATTTTGAAGAGGTGCAGCGTCTGCGCTTCGAGCTGTTCGACATCAACAGCAGCTACAACGGGCTGAAGGAGGCCGACTTCCTGGGCTCAGTGGAGTGTACGCTGGGACAGGTGAGACACACAGGACAGCTGTGTGTGTGTGTGTTTAAATGTCAGGTAAATACCAGGGAGCTGTCAATCATCAGACGAACCTGAGCTGAAAGTGAAACGTCTGGTTTTGTTTTTTAAACCAGACGATGGACTGAGGGACAAACACTTCTCTTTGTCCTCCTCCCGTCTCTCTAGGAGCTTGTTAAAGTCTTTCCTCCTCCTCAGGATCTAGAACCTGCTGCTGTTTGTTTCATTCTCCCACAGTTAAATAAATAAAATTAGTGAATGATAAATAAATATTAGAGCGAAAGTAAAAATATCGTCTCTAAACTCCACATGAAGAAGAAGTGAAGTGGAACAAGGACGAACTGTGAGAGTTTAACGAGCTCTGGGATCAGTGTTTTAATTAAACCAACAAACAGACGGTCCTGCCCCCCCACCCCCACCTCACCCCACCCCCCTCCAAACACACACACAGTCTGGTTTAATGTCTCTCTGTGACAAATATTATTCATATGAAACAAAGAACACAAGTAACATTTTAAACAGGGAAGCTGTTCATTATAGTGATACATCTGTGTTTGTCTTTATGTTAATGTGTGTTTATTTGTTTATGTTTATATTCGTGTTCATGTTTTTGTTTGTTTGTATTTATTTTTGTTTATGTAGGTCTGTGTTTATATTGTTGTGTCATATACTGTCAATGTCTAAAAATTACAGTAACATCAGTCAGATTAATGAGCAGTCAGTCAGTTTAACACTGGGTTCTGTTCAATCTAATGGTTCCAATGGTTCCAATGTCCCCAATGGTCCCAATGGTTCCAATGGTTCCAATGGTTCCAATGGTCCCAATGGTTCCAGTGGTTCCAATGGTCCCAATGGTTCCAATGGTTCCAATGGTTCCAGTAGTTCCAATAGTCCCAATGGTTCTAATGGTTCCAATAGTCCCAATGGTTCTAATGGTTCCAATAGTCCCAATGGTTCTAATGGTTCCAATGGTCCCAATGTCCCAATGGTTCCAGTGGTTCCAATGGTTCCAATGGTTCCAATGGTCCCAATGGTCCCAATGGTTCCAATGGTTCCAATGGTCCCAATGGTTCCAATGGTCCCAATCGTTCCAATGGTTCCAATGGTCCCAATGGTTCCAATGGTCCCAATGGTTCCAATGGTCCCAATGGTTCCAATGGTTCCAATGGTCCCAATGGTTCCAATGGTTCCAATGGTTCCAATGGTCCCAATGGTCCCAATGGTTCCAATGATCCCAATGGTTCCAATGATCCCAATGATCCCAATGGTTCCAATGGTTCCAATGGTTCCAATGGTCCCAATGATCCCAATGGTCCCATTGGTTCCAGTGGTTCCATTAGTTCCAATGGTTCAGTGTGTGTGTGTGTGTGTGTGTGTGTAGATCATCTCCCAGAGGAAGCTGTCCAAAGCTCTGCTCAGACCTGGAGGCACCGTGGGGAAGGCCATCGTCACGGTGAGCTGCCCCCCCCCTCCCCTCCCCCAGTCAGCTGACATCACTGAGCTTTTATTTTGAAAGAGTTTCTGAGTAGGAAGCTGCTGTACTTGATCTTTTTATTTCTTAATTCCTAATGAACCAAATAAACTCAGTTATAGGAGAATGAACACCTAACCTGTGTGTGTGTGTGTGTGTGTGTGTGTGTGCGTGTGTGTGTGTGTGTGTGTGTGTGTGTGTGTGTGTGTCCAGATCTCAGCAGAGGAGCTGACCGGGAACGACGACTACATCGAGCTCTCCTTCAGCGCCAGGAAGCTGGACGACAAGGTAAGAGCCTCCTCTCTGATTGGCTGCTGTCTGGCTGTGATGTCATAACAAACAGCTGTCAGGTTTAACACCAATCTGTGTGTGTGTGTGTGTGTGTGTGTGTGTGTGTGTGTGTGTGTGTGTCCAGGACTTCTTCAGTAAGTCTGATCCCTTCCTAGAGATCTACAGACTGAACGACGACGCCACCATGCAGCTGGTCTACAGGACCGAGGTACACACACACACACACACACACACACACACACACGCTCAGACACCACAGAAGAAGAACAGTGAGTCCTGATGTTTCTTCTTCTCCTCTGTCAGACGGTCATGAACAACCTGAACCCGGTGTGGAAAACCTTCAAAGTGTCTCTGAACTCGCTCTGCAGCGGAGACCACGAGCGCAAGCTGCAGGTACACACACACACACACACACACACACACACACAGTCTCTGGTGTCAGTCGATGATGTTCTGTCTAAATGGAGACGTCAGTCCATGACTTTGAAGGCGATACATAGGAAGCCAGAGAAATGATTTAAAAATAAAACAGGAAATGATTAAAGGAGGATTCCGGCCATTTTTGACCCTACATCGTTGTCCTGACCGGAGTTACCATGGCTACCTGGCGCTAGGGATAGTGACAATGCTAACCCATGGGGGCAGTGCTTTCAACCACAGCAAACACTCAGAAAACAGAACCATTACAACCAACAGAACCAGAACCAACAGAACCATTAGAACCAACAGAACCATTAGAACCATTAGAACCAACAGAACCATTAGAACCAACAGAACCAGAACCAACAGAACCGTTAGAACCGTTAGAACCAACAGAACCATTAGAACCGTTAGAACCAACAGAACCATTAGAACCAACAGAACCATTAGAACCGTTAGAACCAACAGAACCATTAGAACCGTTAGAACCAACAGAACCGTTAGAACCGTTAGAACCAACAGAACCATTAGAACCAACAGAACCAGAACCAACAGAACCGTTAGAACCAACAGAACCATTAGAACCAACAGAACCATTAGAACCAACAGAACCATTAGAACCAACAGAACCAGAACCAACAGAACCGTTAGAACCAACAGAACCATTAGAACCAACAGAACCATTAGAACCGTTAGAACCAACAGAACCATTAGAACCGTTAGAACCAACAGAACCGTTAGAACCAACAGAACCATTAGAACCAACAGAACCAGAACCAACAGAACCATTAGAACCAACAGAACCATTAGAACCAACAGAACCAGTAGAACCAACAGAACCATTAGAACCAACAGAACCAACAGAACCAATAGAACCAACAGAACCATTAGAACCAACAGAACCATTAGAACCATTAGAACCAACAGAACCAATAGAACCATTAGAACCAACAGAACCAATAGAACCAACAGAACCATTAGAACCAACACAACCAACAGAACCAATAGAACCAACAGAACCATTAGAACCAACACAACCAACAGAACCAATAGAACCAACAGAACCATTAGAACCAACACAACCAACAGAACCAATAGAACCAACAGAACCATTAGAACCAACAGAACCAATAGAACCATTAGAACCAACAGAACCAATAGAACCAACAGAACCATTAGAACCAACAGAACCAACAGAACCATTAGAACCAACAGAACCAATAGAACCAATAGAACCATTAGAACCAACAGAACCAATAGAACCAACAGAACCATTAGAACCAACAGAACCATTAGAACCAACAGAACCAGAACCAACAGAACCATTAGAACCAACAGAACCATTAGAACCAACAGAACCATTAGAACCAACAGAACCAGAACCAACAGAACCATTAGAACCAACAGAACCATTAGAACCAACAGAACCATTAGAACCAACAGAACCATTAGAACCAACAGAACCATTAGAACCAACAGAACCAGAACCAACAGAACCATTAGAACCAACAGAACCAGAACCAACAGAACCATTAGAACCAACAGAACCATTAGATCCCCATAGGTTAGCGTTGTGGCTATCCCTAGCGCCGGGTAGCCATGGTAACTCCGGTTTGCCTGCAGCAACACTGTGACCATCAGGACAACGATGTAGGGGTCAAAAATGGCCGGAATTCGCCTTTAACACAAAGTGGAAACAATAGTTAGAGAGAAAAGTGTGTTACAGTAATCTCTGTCCTCTCATTGGCTGGTTTCCCCGAGAGACAGAGAAGCAGCAACACGGCCTATATATATAATATATTATATATATATATATATATATATATGGAAGATGTGTTTTATTACTTCTACAGGGACTGACCCACTTGTTCAGAAAACTCCTGCATGAATGTATGAAAACATTAAATACATCACCTGACTGTCAGAAACCACAGCTGTGTGTGTGTGTGTGTGTGTGTGTGTGTGTGTGTGTGTGTGTGTGTGTGTGTGTGTGTGTGTGTGTGTGTGTGCAGTGCACGGTGTGGGACTGGGACTCCAACGGGAAACACGACTACATCGGTGAGTTTGAAGCCTCGTTCAAAGAGATGAGAGGAGCCATCGACGGGCGGCAGGTAGGAACTGCACACACGCACGCACGCACGCACGCACACTGATCCTGAACCAGAACCAGAGCTGTGCGACCACTTCCTGTTCTTCTGTCCAATCAGCTGCCCAGGAGCTCCACTGTCATTAGCATAGTTAATATGAATTAATATAATTCTAATTCACAGGTGTGAATTTACCTATGAACTCATTTTGTTTCCTCTGAGCCCGTTACCCACAATCCTTAGAGCTCAGCGCGCCAGGAGTAAACCTAGAGGAGGAGAAGCTCTTCCTGGTAACAGCAGGATGAAGAGAACGTCCAATCAGATCCAGCGACTGTAACATCTGTATCAGGGAACCCCCTCATTAGTGTGTGTGTGTGTGTGTGTGTGTGTGTGTGTGTGTGTGTGTGTGTGTGTGTGTGTGTGTGTGTGTGTGTGTGTGTGTGTGTGTGTGTGTGTGTGAAGAGGTTAACGAACCCTCAGGATTCATTTCATCAAAACGGCGCCTCGGGATGGTTACCGTGGAAACGCTCGGCTCCTTGTCGGCGGT
This sequence comes from Decapterus maruadsi, assembly GCA_030347415.2. Classification (NCBI taxonomy): domain Eukaryota; kingdom Metazoa; phylum Chordata; class Actinopteri; order Carangiformes; family Carangidae; genus Decapterus; species Decapterus maruadsi. The sequence goes on from CM064894.1 coordinate 994,880, forward strand.
AATGAGACGACTGAAGTGAGGGAGTGTGTGTGTGTGTGTGTGTGTGTGTGTGTGTGTGTGTTCTCGTCTCCGTGACAGCACACACCCTGACCAGGAGGAAGAGGAGGAGGGGGCGGAGCTT
>CM064894.1:997500-1080000 GCA_030347415.2 Decapterus maruadsi
TTAGAGCTGGGATGTGACCAGTTAAACCAGTTGGAAGCTGACACAGTTCACTGAGGATCAGAGTGATGAAGAGGAGTAGGCTCCTCTTCCTCCTCCTCCTCCTCTTACTGAGTCTCAGCTGCATCAGCTACATTTTAAAAGAAACTACTATCCCTTTAAATGAATCATAGTAGTAGCGCCCCGCCTCCCTCTGACCGGCTCTGGCCTCTGATTGGCTGTGGTCTCTCTCTGCAGGTCGCCATCGACTTCACGGCCTCGAACGGAGACCCTCGTAACAGCTGCTCGCTGCACTACATCCACCCGTACCAGCCCAACGAGTACCTGAAGGCCCTGGTGGCCGTGGGCGAGATCTGCCAGGACTACGACAGGTGGGTCCGTCAGCAGCCAATCAGACGGCTCCGTTCAGTAACACAGGAGACGCTCATCAATTCAGGGTTCAATCAGGAAGTTAACCCTCCTGCTGTCCTCCTGGGTCAAGGAAGGAAGGAAAGAAGGACAAAGGGGAAGATGGGAGGAAAGAAGGAAGGGGGGAAATGATGGGAACGATAGAAGGAGGGAGGGAACAGATTGGGTCAATTGGGTCAAAAAGGAAGGAAGAAGTAAGGATGAAGGGAAGGAAGGGAGGGGAAAATGATGGTGTGGAAAGAAGGAAGGGAAAGGGAAGAAAAGATGGTGGAGGCAACAGATTTGTTCAAGGAAGGAAGAAGGGAAAGAAGGGAGGAAAGAAGGAAGGGAAAAGGGAAGGAAAGAAAGATAGAGAACAGATCAGGTCAATTGGATCAAAAAAGGAAGGAAGAAGAAGTAAGAATGAAGGGAGGAAGGGAGGAAGGAAGGATGGAGGAAGGGACCAGGACCAGGACCAGGACCAGCTCTCGTGCCTCCTCAGCCAATCAGGAGTCATTTCTTTAGCTTTGTGTTGAAGGAGCTCAGTCTGAATGAGCTCATTACTTCCTGCTGCTGTCGACCAATCACAGACCTCCTGCCGTCGACCAATCACAGACCTCCTGCTGCCTCTTCTCAGACTCATCATCACGTCTTCTTCTCTCTCTTTTTAAAATTTCTTTCCCTCAGTGATAAAATGTTCCCGGCGTTCGGCTTCGGCGCTCAGATCCCTCCAGACTACAAGGTAACGGAGCCGCTCTGCTCCCAGCATGCTCTCTGTCTGGAAGGATGGAGGGATGGATGGATGATAGATAGAGGGATGTATGAATGGATGGAGAGATGGATGGATGGATGGATGGATGGAGAGATGGATGGATGGATGGATGGATGGAGAGATGGATGGATGGATGGATGGAGAGATGGATGGATGGATGGATGGATGGATGGATGGAGAGATGGATGGATGGATGGATGGATGGATGGATGGATGGATGGATGGATGGATGGAGAGATGGATGGATGGATGGATGGATGGAGAGATGGATGGATGGATGGATGGATGGATGGATAGAGGGATGGGTGGATGGAGGGAAGGATGAATGGATGGATGGATGGAGAGATGGATGGATGGATAGAGGGATGGATGGATGGAGAGATGGTTGGATGGATGGATGGATGGAGAGATGGATGGATGGATGGAGAGATGGATGGATGGGTGGATGGATGGAGAGATGGATGGATGGATGGATGAATGGAGAGATGGATGGATGGATGGAGAGATGGATGGATGGATGGATGGATGGAGAGATGGATGGATGGATGGGTGGATGGATGGAGAGATGGATGGATGGATGGAGAGATGGATGGATGGATGGATGGATGGATGGATGGATGGATGGATGGATGGATGGATGGATGGATGGATGGATGGATGGATGGATGGAGAGATGCTTTTGCATCATGTCAACAAACATTCAGAAGTTCAGCTTGTGTTAAATATCTGCTGCTCTCCAGGGGGGCGGGGTTTGGGTGGCTGCTTCGTTGTGACATCACAAAGTGGCAGGAAGTCCCTGACTGAACAGACTCAACAACTTGTTTGTTCCCGTTAATGAAGTTAAATGAGGCCAGATAGGACCAGAGGTCAGGGGTCAGTTTGCTGGTTCTGTATAGGATAGTACTTTTTCTACTAATGTTTTAGAGCTTTAAGTTTGACCTCTATTAGGTGTTATCTACTCATTCATGAATGCACCATGTTTCCTGCTCTCTCTGGCACTTTGTATGGTGTGGATGTGCATATCTATTCTATGTGTGTAACGGTATATTCTGTGTTGCGGCTGCAGCGTGGAGCGAATGGCCCAGAACAAATTCCTCACTTTGTGGGACGATGAAGTTAATCTTGATCTTGACTCTTGAACGGCCTCTGTGAGTTCAGTCGTTTAATAAAGGCACAGGGGGGCGGAGGGGGAGGGAGGGGGGGGTTCAGCCGCTCAGATTAGATGTCAGGAAGAGGAAAGTGAAACAGAAGATGAAGAGGGATGAAGGTGAGCAGAGCTACTACTAATCTCTTTGTTGAACCTCTTTTTGTAGTTTTCTTTTTTCAATGTAGATCAAACAGAATTCCTCTGTCTCCCTCTTCCCTCCCCTCCCTCCCTCCCTCCCCCTCTAGGTCTCCCACGACTTTGCAGTGAATTTTAACGAGGACAACCCGGAGTGTGCAGGTACGTCTGAGGGAAGAGAGACAAGTTTGATTCAAAGACCTGATCTGAGTCCACCTGGAGGACTCGGGTTTTTAAAAACAAACCTGTGTTTCTTTCATCAAAGTGCTGACTGATCTCTAGTTGATCAGAGCTGCTGCTCCGTTCGTTTCTGCTGCACGACGTTTCAGATCTGAACTAAAACTGAGAGGAATAAAAACAAGACCACTGCATCAACAAGTCTGCTGAGCAGGACCACGGACTCACAGGGACACGAACGAGCTACAAAACCAGAACAAAAAGCAACAGACCTTTAAAGGCTAATGCTAAGCTAATATAATCATGTGATATTGTCGCTCTAATAAACCAAACAAATTCAGCTTATTGTCAAACCCACTAAAAGGAAGCTACTGCACAACAACTAAAGTCAAGAAGAACAACTAAAGGCCCAAGACTGGTCCTTCACTTTGTTGTGACTGGTCCTTTACTTTGTTGTGACTGGTCCTTCACTTTGTTGTGACTGGTCCCCCACTTTGTTGTGACTGGTCCTTCACTTTATTGTGACTAGTCCTTTACTTTGTTGTGACTGGTCCCTCACTTTGTTGTGACTGGTCCTTTACTTTGTTGTGACTGGTCCTTCACTTTGTTGTGACTGGTCCTTCACTTTGTTGTGACTGGTCCTTCACTTTGTTGTGACTGGTCCTTTATTTTGTTGTGACTGGTCCTTTACTTTGTTGTGACTGGTCCTTCACTTTGTTGTGACTGGTCCTTCACTTTGTTGTGACTGGTCCTTCACTTTGTTGTGACTGGTCCTTTACTTTGTTGTGACTGGTCCTTCACTTTGTTGTGACTGGTCCCTCACTTTATTGTGACTGGTCCTTTACTTCATTGCGACTGGTCCTTTACTTTATTGTGACTGGTCCTTCACTTTATTGTGACTGGTCCTTCACTTTGTTGTGACTGGTCCTTTACTTTATTGTGACTGGTCCCTCACTTTATTGTGACTGGTCCTTCACTTTGTTGTGACTGCTCCTTTACTTTATTGTGACTGGTCCTTCACTTTGTTGTGACTGGTCCTTTACTTTATTGTGACTGGTCCTTCACTTTGTTGTGACTGGTCCTTTACTTTATTGTGACTGGTCCCTCACTTTATTGTGACTGGTCCTTTACTTTGTTGTGACTGGTCCTTCACTTTGTTGTGACTGGTCCTTTACTTTATTGTGACTGGTCCTTCACTTTGTTGTGACTGGTCCTTCACTTTGTTGTGACTGGTCCCTCACTTTATTGTGACTGGTCCTTCACTTTGTTGTGACTGGTCCTTCACTTTATTGTGACTGGTCCTTCACTTTATTGTGACTGGTCCTTCACTTTGTTGTGACTGGTCCTTTACTTTGTTGTGACTGGTCCTTTACTTTGTTGTGACTGGTCCCTCACTTTGTTGTGACTGGTCCTTTACTTTGTTATGACTGGTCCTTCACTTTGTTGTGACTGGTCCTTTACTTTGTTGTGACTGGTCCTTTACTTTATTGTGACTGGTCCCTCACTTTGTTGTGACTGGTCCTTTACTTTGTTGTGACTGGTCCTTCACTTTATTGTGACTGGTCCTTCACTTTGTTGTGACTGGTCCCTCACTTTGTTGTGACTGGTCCCTCACTTTGTTGTGACTGGTCCCTCACTTTGTTGTGACTGGTCCTTTACTTTGTTGTGACTGGTCCTTCACTTTGTTGTGACTGGTCCTTTACTTTGTTGTGACTGGTCCTTCACTTTGTTGTGACTGGTCCCTCCTTCATTGTGTCCCCCAGAATCGCTGCTGTTGTGTTGGGAGATGAAGTTGTTTTCTGAGTTTGCAGTTCCTTTGTGTGTCTCGTGTGTGTTTTGTGAAGCTGCAGAGCGCTGAGCCCTCGGGGCCACCGTACATCACAGACCGTCTCAGATCTTTATCTCATGCTTTGATATTTTTACACTCATGAATAAAAATGAAGCAAAACAAACTTCGGTTTCACGCCGGCTCTTCTGATTGGACGAGCAGTTAGACAGCTCGAGCCTCAGCCTCAGGGTCGATCGATTCGGATCAATAACCGATCAGGTCACAGGGAGAGAGGAACTGAACTTCAATCTTTTCACATTAAGAGTTTAGGTGACAGAAGGAGCTGATCGCTGCCTCTGTATTGATCGTATTGATCGATTCTGAGCTCTGATCAGCTGAGACTCGCTGCTAAAAGTCCTTCAGAGACTCAGGGACACTTCAGCACGACACCTTTAATTAAGATTCTGTGTGTGTGTGTGTGTGTGTGTCACTGCTGCCTCAGGGCATCCACACACACACACACACGCACACACACAGATTTAACTTGTCTCTATGTGTCAGGACCAGGGATGTCACGATTACTTGTTTTCACAGGTAATTGTGGTGTTAAACGCCACAAAGGTTCCAAAAAGAGATGATGTTGGAACCATATTGGCAGATCTGCACCAAAACAAAAGTAAATGCACAGATACTTGTCCATTTAATAGACGTAACATTGAATTGGTAGGAATTTACATGTCAGTATTGTGTATTTTGTAATTTAAACTAAACAAAAAATGATTAAAATAAACTTAAATATTTGGTATAGATCACAATTTATGACCTGAATAGTTCAAACACTTACCCTTGGGGGTTAATAATTGGTCCTATAGTAACAGATACTTGAGATATTTTGTGTGAATTCATAACCGTGACATCCCTAATCAGGACTTAAACTGAATATGTTGCCATGGAGACCGCCACTGAGGGACGGCCGACAGGGTTCAGGACTCGGTTTCTTGGCGTCTCACTTTGTTCGTCTCCCAGATGGAGCTCAGACTGGAGACCATCTGTCCTGCGATGCGTTCACTGACCCAGCGTGTGTGTGTGTGTGTGTGTGTGTGTGTGCTGTCAGGTATCCAGGGGGTGGTGGAGGCCTACCAGGCCTGCCTCCCCAAGCTGCAGCTCTACGGCCCCACCAACATCGCCCCCATCATCCAGAAGGTCGCCAGCTCCGCCTCGCAGGAGGTCCACACCAAAGAGGCCATGGTGAGAGCAGATGGAGTCAGGCATGGGGGAGTCAGGCCTGCGACGCCACCACGGGGCTGTGACCCTCGTGGAAGTCGGTGCAGCTGAAGATCAGGGAGCAAAGAAAGAACTGACAGCTTTTACCCAGCATGCACCAGTAAGGTCAGACAGACGGACGCTACCGAGGCTGAAAGTGGAGATGGAAATCAGTTTGACATCAAGATTCCCGAGCAGACGTTAGTAGATGTTATCACATGTTGGCAATCACGTTCACAAAGTGGTCGATTTTAGCCGACATTATCATATCCATAGCAGACGGAATCAGATGGCAGATGTTAGCAGGTAGCAGCTTTACTAGACACTAAGCAGATGTGCGTTGCCATCTTTCTTTATGTCATCACTCGTCCCAGTACAACTGTACAGCTATTTAACATTCCGGTGTTTACCATAACGACTGAAAATACAAGCTTGTTAGCATCCCAGGTTTGAATAACGTGAAATCGCCACCTCAGGTCCACCTCAACTCCGACACACCACTGTTCCGAACGTTCCCCCGAAACACCGCTGTTCCAGTCAATACGCAGCCTCTGTTTCTTTTCTGAGTGCGTCCGTCTGTCCGTTTGGACTGGGGGGGTTGGAATAAAGGGTTTCCCCAATAGCCTTTTCAGAATTAGTAGGGTCTTCAGAAATAATAGGAAATCCTGCTATTACGATGATTGGAAGTCTATTTTTGGAAAGGCGAGTGAGTTAGCTGAGGTTAGTTCCAACGAGCTGACGCGTTGCATCTTTTTCTTTCCTGGACTCTTGAACTTTTGAGACGGGACCTCTTGAAGGCGGTGAAAAGACGCCATTTCTACCTCAAACAACTCCACTTCAAAAAAGGCTGCACTATCCCTTTACCAGGTGTTGAGCGGAGGTTGGGACAGGTGTGTTGTGACTCTCGTCTCTCGTCTCCGTCCTGCAGCAATACTTCATCCTGCTGATCCTGACCGACGGCGTCATCACGGACATGGCGGACACGCGGGAGGCCATCGTCCAGGCCTCGCACCTCCCCATGTCCGTCATCATCGTCGGCGTGGGCAACGCCGACTTCAGCGACATGCAGATGTTGGACGGCGACGACGGGATCCTGCGCTCGCCCAAAGGAGAACCCGTCCTGAGGGACATCGTCCAGTTCGTCCCCTTCCGCAACTTCAAACACGTGAGACACGCTCTTGTTCCTTCTTTCCTTCCTTCCTTCCTTCCTCTTTTGATCCAGTTGACCAGATCGGCCCCTTCCTCCATCTTTCTTTCCTTCTTTTTCCCCTCCCTTCTTTCCTTCCTTCTTCACCCAGTTGACCCAATCTGTTCCCTCCCTCCTTCAATCTTTCCTTCCTTTCCTCTTTCCTCCCATCTTTCCCTTTATCCCTCTTTCTTTCTTTCCCTCTTTCCTTCCTTCCCTTTGTCCTTACTTCTTCCTTCCTTTTTGACCCAATCTTTTCCCTCCCTCCTCCTATCTTTCCTCACTTTTTCCCTTCCTTCCTTCCTTCCTTCCTTCCTTCCTTCCTTCCTTCCTTCCTTCCTCAACCCAGAAGGACAACAGGAGGGTTAAGTAACATTTAAACTGCTACTAATTTAATGTTTCATACGATATGGTTCTGACATCATCTGTTCTGGAAAGTAACGGTATTTAGGAACCTTTAAGATTAATACATTTATACATTGTGGCGATTAATTGTAAAGAACAAGTAATGGTGACATCTCTAGTCAGTCAGTTTGTTTTGGAGCCACCGACTGTTTCATGTAATTAGAGATCAGACGTTGGAGCGAAAGCAGCTTCTGATCACAACTTAATGTGTGTGTGTGTGTGTGTGTGTGTTGTAAATCAGTGTGATATTATTATCAACACGTTTGTTTATCTGACGCCCAAACGCTCGGAGCAAAGCAAAGTGACAAAGAAAGCAAAGTAACTCTGCAGCAGATGGTGTGTTCAAGTGCAAACAGTGAGTGTAAATATAAAGTCTAAAGTGACCCTGTGTAACTGTGAGTGACTGGGAGGCGTTAGAGGAGCTACGAGCCAGGAGGAGGGGGGGGGTGACTCTCAGCTGTTGAATCTCGGATGAGGTTTTGTTGGTGGACACGTGTTCATCTGTTAATCCATCTGATGAGGAGTTCAGCAGCTCCTCCCTCCCGTCCGCTGATTGGCTGCTTCAGGGACACGATGATGTTGATGATATTATTATCTGACAAGAAAAGATGTACACATACTGATGCACTGATACTCTCCCCCCCCCCCTCCAGGCGTCTCCTGCTGCCCTGGCTAAGAGTGTCCTAGCTGAAGTGCCCAACCAGGTGGTGGACTACTACAACAGTCGGGGCATTAAGCCCAAAGTGCCCAGCGGTTTCCAGTCTTCCAGGCCGTTCGGCCCCTGAGGGATGTTGCCACGGCTACAGCCCGCCCCACCCCCCCCAGCCCCCTCCCCCTGCCCCTCCTTCCAACAGCACAACCTCTCTTGGACTGAAACATGTTTACTGTTATTTGTTCTTCGTTAACGTGGAGGTTAAAGGTGCTACACAACAGGTTAATGTTTGACTGACAGGTGGGGGCGGAGACGAGCATTTCAGTGTTTCCCCTACAGTTGTACAGGCCTGGTTGGTCGCCATGCCAACAAAAGCCCCCACCAGGCCAAAAGAAACAAAAATAATAGAAGAGAAACACACATTTCAGGATCGCTGACTTGTATCATCAGAACAGACACGGCGGCGAAATATAAGGCAAGGCAATTTTATTTTATAGAGCCCATTTTTACAACCAGTTTGTCTCGAGGGCTTTACATCCCATCATAACAACATCCTCTGACCTTGGACCCTCACATCCACTGAGGAAAAACTCCAGGGAAAACCCTTCTAACAGGGAAAAATTGGAGAAACCTCAGGGTGAGGTAATATAAAAGTAATATTCTCAGCTGCCATTCACACTGTGACAGCAGTGTAAAGGCCAAGCATGTGGGAGTCTGCTTTTATATCGAACACACGGTAATATTTAATACACAGTATTAGGTGAACCAAAACTTTAAATGCAAATATAAATCGCTGCTCCACCAGACCGAATCAGACCGCGCCAGCATGCCGTCCCACTGGCCTCGTCTGTTTAGGTGTTTTGTGAAACCGCCTGAAACAAAAAGTAAACACTGCATTATTATTATTATTACCCAGAATTACTGAAGCTAATGTTGTTAACAGACTTTAGCTAATGTTAGCTGGTGTGAAGAGTTTAAAGAGTCATAAAGTTTGACAGCGCGTCCTCCCCCCGAGTCACAGCTACGACCTCTTCAACAAACCGTCGTACGAACCTTTCTGTCCGACAACAAACTAAACGAGCTCGTTTCCTTGCTAAGCTAGTTGGGTAGTTAGCTAACTGGTAGCAGGTCCGCTACTGTGGTGATGCATGTTTGTTGTTAGCAGCAGCTTAGCGAGCGCTCTAATTAATTACCCTCCAGTTCTCACATGGATGAATTAAACTCCCTGAACCCAGAGCCGCCATCTTGAAATGGGGATGGTGGAAGCAGAGAGGTTCATGGGAAATAAAGAACAGCAGAATGCACTAGCCTTGTGGTTGCAAGATTTCCGCCATCTTGGACAGCTACATACGGAAACACCATTTGGACAAACCACATTAGAGTGGCGTTCTGTCACTGTCCGATTGCCATTGCACATGGAAGTAGCTACACAGTGAAAGAAAAATACAATATATAGATATATAGATGTATATATAGCCTATTGAACATTTCAGATGTTACAGTATATTTTGCAAAGATGCATCTTTCATATTATCACACTGAGAAATTATCATTTTTACATCATATATTCAATATATGAAACATAAAAAAACCCGAAAAGCTCAGAAAACAAAAAACAACTTGAATCTGTCTGAGGGATGTCAATTTAACACATATTATGCAAATAATTTATTACAGAGTAGTTTCCTAATAGCTTTGTTGTGATTCATTTAAAGACATTTAATGCTTCTTTATTGAAATATGATGTCATAAATTATTGGACGGTGCCCTTAACTCAACTGGAGTTGCCGTACGTAGCTGTCCAAGTTGCCGTGACGGACATCGGGCAACCGCTAGGCTACGTCTCATGTTGTAAAGATGCTAGCTGTAGCACCTTTAGCCTCCACGGTGCATGCGGGGCCGACAGCGGCTGAGTAGATCGTAACGTTCAGGGTGTTTTCAGTCGACACAAAAAGCACACGAACAAACAAACACAACACTGACCAATCCAAACGCTGCTTCCTTGCCGACAGCATGAGGCGGGAAAAACCAGTGGATGAAGGAATGTACGACTCCCCCTCCCGCCGTTTGTTTTTATAAGAGTTTATCGAGGTTTTGCTAAATTTCGTAAAGTTCGTACGTTGTAAAGCATTTTGGATCTCTGCGAGGTGAAGGAGCGAGCCGCCGTCAGACGTCTGCATCCTCTCCGGTGTTTTCTAAAGGCGACGCAGATGCATGAACTGTTGTTTTGCATGCAAATCTCCATGCAGGACTCCTCGGTCCTCGCGTGTTTCCTGGTAGTGAATAATACATATGAGTAATAATAACAATGACGTTTACAATATGCCCGCCCACCGGGCCGTTCTACTCTGAAGCATGTTCACGTGTAAACAGACAATGTGTGAGTAGATTTAAAAGCACAATCCTAGTATCTTTGGAGAGATTTTTCTAGATCATGGTGGTAGATGCTGGTTGTTTTGTTGCCACAACACCTGCCCGTCCGTCTCTGGACCGGGTCGCCACCTCCCATTGGTTGGTTTCACCCCAGTTTGTCTCCAGAGAACGACAGACTATGGTGATAACAGCTGCGTATAAAATGAGGTTAACATGTAAACACTTTGTTATTTTCTGTTTGGCTACTTACTCTTTGGTATTTTTTACTTTCAGTTTCTGTTGTATCTTAAAATATTGTTGGTTTTCTACTTTCATGATTAATATTTTCTCATGACACCCTGTTTAGTTTCAGGTTTCTCTGATTGATTGTTGCTTGTGCCAGTGGGCGAAACAAATGTTGACAAAGTGATGATTTACGATTGGAAAGTTTTTCTGTTGTGTTTTATTTTGGAATTTAACCAAATGCTCTGTGTCTTTGACTACAAGTGATTTACCTAGAAAATCTCATTTCTAGTCAAAACAAATACTTATAAAAACATTATACTTATAAAAAAAGTAGCTTGTTGAAACTTTTTATTTCTTTCAAGCAGATTTTCATTTGAAATAAGTAGAAAAATCTGATAGTGGAGCAAGTTTTTCTTCCTTATTCCTTATAGCACGAAAACTGTCTTTCACTGGCAGATTTTTCTACTTATTTCAAGTGAAAATTAGTTTGAAACAAATTAAAATGATCTAAAAACAAGTTAATTTTTAGGTGATGAGTTTAGTTTTTACTAGAAATGAGACATTTTGACAAGAAATGAGACAAATATTCTTGGAAAGATTTTTTTTAGTGTATCTGATCTAATACAGGCGTTCCCAAACTTTTCCATGACAAGTTCCCCGGAATAGCATTAGCTTTTGGCCGGGGAGTTTTGAAACAGTTAGCAGGTCATGAATTATGTCTGGCAGGCAATAAGACAGGTATGCATGGAAACTATGTTATCTTGTCATAAATTAGATTTTATAATAATGCCCAAAATACAATTATTTTATTCTATTTTGTTCTTTGCATTCGTTCTCATCTTCCCACCAATTTCCTGGCGGCCCCCAACTTTGAAAACCACTGATCTGATTGACGCTGACTGATCCATCGTTGCTCCGGAAGAAACAAGGTGGAGGACAGGTGTTGAGTCACGTGACTTCTCGTTGTGTTCACATGCAGTATTGTGCGCAAAACAATGACAAAGACTCATGATAATAAAGGTTTTATCAATAAACTCAGCCTCAGTGTGTTGGTGTGACCTGTGCATCTTCACACACACACACACACACACACACACACAAACACACACACACAGTCTGAAGACGGTCAGTCTGAAAATGTGTGTACTTCGGGTGATATAGTGCACCTGTCAGTCAAAGAGGCCCCGCCCCCCGTGAGGCCGCCACACCTTCAGCGTTTAAACAGGAAGTGATCAGAGCTGAAGCCTCTCACACATTCAACACACAGACCGTTGTCATGACGACAGTAAAGCTGTAGCTCCTCACGGTTTATGGTCTGTTACAGTGTGTTTGAGTTTTTTCTACCACTCCACATCATCATCATCTTCATCATCATCATCATCGTCCGTTAGCAGATGGAGCCGCTCGCTGCGTTGCCATGGAATCGAGTCAAATCTCCAGTTTTTTTTTTTTTTTTCCCATGACAGAAACATTTGAAGCGGATTTTCATCTGAACCGTTTCCAAAACAGTGTGAGTGTGTGAGTGTGTGTGTGAGTGAGTGTAAAGTAGAAGATGAAGGAGAATCTCCCATCATCCCCCTGTGATTCCAGCAGCAGCAGCAGTAATTACAGCGGAGGAGGAGGAGGAGGAGGAGGAGGAGCGGGATGAAAGGAGGTCGTTAACCCGTCAACTGGACAAAGAGCCGGGGAGGAGTCGGCACCTCCACACACAGCTACACAACTACAACACACAGCTACACAACTACAACTACAAGACAACACAACACAACAGCTTCAGTTGAGTGAGTTTCTGACAGATTTGTTCAGTGTGAGGTCACGATGATCAATCAGCTGATCGGTCCTGATGCTGGTAAATGGATCCTGATAATAGAGAGCTGAGGAGGGAGGGAGGGAGGAGGGGGGAGGGGAGGGAGGGGGGGTTAGGGAGGGAGGGAGGGAGGGAGGGAGTTAAAACCCCTGATGAAGCCGTGAGGTTTGAAAGTGACAGTTAATAAAACTGTGAGTGTTTCAGCCAATTAACTCTGAGCAGAGTCGACGTCCTGTCAGCTGATCAGACACTGATAAGGCTCCATCAGCTCCCCTCCTCCTCCCCCTCCTCTCCCCACCTCCTCCTCCTCCTCCTCCTCCTCCTCCTCCTCCTCCTCCTCCTCCAGTCTGAAACAGATTCACATTGTCCACCAGCTCCTCTGTGTCTCTAACCCTCCTCTCCTCCATGTGCATTTGTTTCCAATGAAGAAACCGGTGAGAAATCAGTCCATGGAGCGGTGGATAATGTTGTTTATCATCGACCATGTTACCATTTGTGTTGTCTTATGTGTCATAAATTCACCACGCTATGAGATAATAACACAACGTTACCACACAGAGTTGTTTTAGAGGGAAATACAGAGACTGGTGATGAACAACTGTCCCTGAAGGCAACGTGCATCAGAGGTTTATCATGAATTTCCCACTAAAACAACTCTGTGTGGTAACGTTGTGTTATTATCTCATAGTGTGGTGAATGTGCAGGTCACAACTTGTCCACCAGAGCGTTGTGGAGTTGTTGGATTGTGTATTTGATGAGTTTGATGAGGGAAACCAAGAAATCCCATGAGCCTCCGTAGCGTAGCTCTGAGCAGCTCACGGCTCTGCTCCGCCATTCTTCTGGTAGTTTGTTCCTATCCGGTTCCCATTTGGTCCAGGTTCGATTCTGTCCCGGTTCTTGTCGTTCTGGTTCTGGTATTTATCATCGTTGGTTCCGATCATTTAGATGAAAAATCCTCTTGTCCCGTCCCGGTTCTGGTTCTGAAACTTTCCTTCTGGTCCCGAGTTTTGTTCTTCCCGGTTTGTTGGTGCCGTTCGGTTCGGTTCTGGTCTGATTGGCTCTGAGTCCCAATCAGCTGAGATAACTGTGAAACTTCACATGTCTGACCCGTGGGGGGGTCGTCTTTAAAAGCTCTTTAATTAGCGCAGGTTCAGCAGGTCTTTAATTACCTCGGCTGACGAGCGCAGGAGCCTCTCCAGCTAACGAGGAGGTTAATGAGGAGCAGCCAATCGGAGGCTGCGACAGACTCAGGACCAGAACCATCAAATACACAATCCAACAAACAGAGACTGATGATGAACAACTGTCCCTGAAGGCAACGTGCATCAGAGGTTTTGCATGAATTTCCCTCTAAAACAACTCTGTGTGACAGTCCTGTTTTATCTCATAGTGAACCACAACTTGTCCAGGGTCTCTGTTGTTGTTTTTATTTGATGAGTTTGATGAGGGAAACCAAGAAATCTTGAGAAATGTAGGAACTCTGAAGCTCACGGCTCTGCTCCGCCGTTCTAAAAATAGCTTGCACCGACAATCATCGCCGATGATCGTAAATGTTAAACGTGTTCAATATTTATCTCCACCTTCCATCTTCATGAAAAATGATCTTCCAAATTGAAACTTTCCTGCTGAGTTTTGTTCTTCTTCTTTACCATTCATCCATCCATCTAAATCTAAACCCAATCAGCAGATCTTCCAAACTTCACACGTCTGACCCGTGGGGGTCATCTTCCAAAGCTCTTTCTTCCAGGTTCAGCATTTTCCACCTCCTGATCGCAGGAGCCTCTCCAGCTAACGAGGAGGTTAATGAGGAGCAGCCAATCGGAGGCTGCGACAGACTCAGAGGGAGGTCACTTCATCAGCTCCACTCAGAGTGAAGGAGGTTCCTTCAACGCCTCGTCTCCTCCTGCTCCAACAGTCCTGTTTGTGAACCTCAGGGTCTCTGTTCAAGTTTTTCTTCATCACTTGTGCAAAGAATCTTGGGAAATGTAGGAACACGAAGGATGAAGGGAACGTTCAACTGTCCACAAACCTCAGACTGTGTGGTGTCAGTGTGGAGCTTCATCTCCAACTTCCATCTCCAACTTCCATCTCCATCTTCCATCTTCATCACATCTTCCAAATTCGTTGCACCTTCCTCCATTACCATTCATCCATCCATCTAAATCTAAACCATCTCCATCTTCCATCGTCAGTGCATCTTCCATCACCATCTCCATCTTCCACTTCCATTTTCCACTTCCATCTTCAACTTCCACTTCCATCTCCATCTTCACCTTCCATCTTCCATCTTTCATATTTCATCTTCATCTTCCATCTTCCATCTTCCATCTTCCATCTTCATCTCCATCTTCCATCTCCATCTTCCATCTTCATATTCCATCTTCCATCTTTCATATTTCATCTTCATCTTCCATCTTCCATCTTCCATCTTCATCTCCATCTTCCTTCTTCCATCTCCATCTTCACCTTCCATCTTCCATCTTTCATATTTCATCTTCATCTTCCATCTTCCATCTTCCATCTTCATCTCCATCTTCCATCTCCATCTTCCATTTCCATCTTCCTTCTTCCATCTCCATCTTCACCTTCCATCTCCATCTCCAGCCCCATCCCCATCTTCCATCTCCTTCTTCCATCTTCCATCTCCATCTTCCTTCTTCCATTTCCATCTCCATCTTCCATCTTTCATCTCCAGCCCCATCCCCATCTTCCATCTTCAACTTCCACTTCCATCTCCATCTTCCATCTTTCATATTTCATCTTCATCTTCCATCTTCCATCTTCCATCTTCCATCTCCATCTTCCATTTCCATCTTCCATCTCCATCTTCCTTCTTCCATCTCCATCTCCATCTTCCATCTCCATCTTCCATCTTCCATCTCCATCTTCCATCTCCATCTTCCATCTCCATCTTCCATCTCCATCTTCCATCTTCCATCTCCATCTTCCATCTCCATCTCCATCTTCCTTCTTCCATTTCCATCTTCCATCTCCATCTTCCTTCTTCCATTTCCATCTTCATCTTCCATCTCCATCTTCCATTTCCATCTCCATCTTCCTTCTTCCATTTCCATCTTCCATCTCCATCTTCCTTCTTCCATTTCCATCTTCATCTTCCATCTCCATCTTCCATTTCCATCTTCATCTTCCATTTCCATCTTCCATTTCCATCTTCATCTTCCATTTCCATCTTCCATCTCCATCTTCCATCTCCATCTCCATCTTCCATCTTCCATCTCCATCTTCCATCTCCATCTTCCATCTTCCATCTCCATCTTCCATCTTCCATCTCCATCGTCTACATTTAAAGAGACTTCCAAAAAGTTTAAGAGTGAAACTGTGTAATGAGCATTTTGCTCTCAGGAGACAGAGACGAGTGTTTTCAGTCCTTATGAGAGGATCTGTGTGTGTGTGAGAGTGTCTGTGTGTGTGTGTGTGTGTGTGTGTGTGTGTGTGTGTGTGTGTGTGTGTGTGTGTGTGTGTGTGTGTGTGTGTGTGTGTGTGTGTGTGTGCTGGCAGCTGCTGATACTGGAACAGGATGAGAGCAGCGGAGCTGAGTGACAGCTCCCTGCTCCACAGAGGAAACTCATTATCATATTCAACTAAAGGCTGCTGCCAAAACACACACACACACACACACATGCACACACACACACACACACACACACACACATGCACACACACACACACGCACTGTTAGCTATAGCTTCCTCCATCCAGATGTGGCTTCTTTATCATTAATTCACAGAAATATGTGAATAATTAAATGTGTTGTAACGCTGCAGCCACAGAGAACGAATGAGACAGTTTTACTGTTGTTTCATTAGAGGAAACTGAATCTGTTATAATGTTGTAACAACGTGACAGCAGCTAATAATAATAATAACAAGACGCTCAGAGAGATTGCTTTATTTAAATCTATAGAAGTCGACCCAGAGACAGGAGGAAACTCTTTTCTCTTCTCATGTGATCAGAAAAACGATGTCTGCAAAATTTATTCGAAAGAAAAAACACTTTGTTTGTTTGTTGAAGGAAAACGATCCTGTCAGAAACAGCCTCAGTAGATCAGGAGACAGAGAGACAGAGAGTTTTGTTAGCAGGTTAGACTCTCAGTGTTTCTCTACTTTATACAATAGGCTGTGATTTATATTTCTAAAACTTTACCTCATTAAAAGTGTTTTCATTCCCAACTCCAGAAATGATCTCATAATGAAAAAAGCTCTTTACAGTCTTTATTATCATGAAATGAGCTGGAGACACAACCATCTGTCTCAGCTTCAACTAAACAGCTGATTAATAAAGTCTGTCTTAATATTAATGGATGATCATGCAGAAATCCAGCAAACAAAAACCCTCTTCTTTCAGATTCATGATAAATCAGTAATCTGGAGATAATTAGACGAATGTTCCTTAATTGATGTTGAATTAACACAGTAATTAGTTCTGATTAATTCAGCTTCGTCTGTTCGTTTTAACGGCGCTGCAGCTTTAAACCTCATCAGCAGTTTGTCGCCGTTCGCAGCTGATTCCTCCTCTGAGGCCTTCGTGTTCCTAGAAAACACCAGGACATTTCCATCATCGCAGACCGCCGCGCTCACGGCTCCTGTTGCCACGGTAATCAGGGTTAGGACCTGATTTAGCAAAAAAGCTGTAACAGGTGAATAGTTCCTGAGAGTTAATGTTTCTGTGCCTCACACAAACTTCTGAACTTCACAGAGTTAAATAAACTCTAGGAAACTGTTCAGACTTTCACAGAGTCTCCTGCCAGAATCCCTATAGTCACAGCAGTAGGTTGGTTAGCTTTAGTTGTCGGTGCAAGCTGGTTTTAGAACGGCGGAGCAGAGCCGTGAGCTGCTTAGAGCTACACTGCAAAAACTCAAAATCAAGCAAAGAATATTTGTTTCTTGTCAAAATGTCTCATTTCTAGTCGAAACTAATGTCATCACCAAAAAATTGACTTGTTTTCAGATACATTTCACTTGTTTCAAACAAATCACTTGAAATAAGTAAAAAGTTTTTGTGCTTGTAATAAGAAAGAAAAACAGATTTTTACGTATTTCAAGCAAAAATGAGTTTGAAACAAGTGAAATTTATCTGAAAACAAGTTCATTTTTAGGTGATGAGATTAGTTTTGACCAGAAATGAGACATTTTGACAAGAAATAAGACAAATATTCTTTGCTTGATTTTGAGTTTTTGCAGTGATACGCTACGGAGGCTCATGGGATTTCTTGGTTTCCCTCATCAAACTCATCAAATACACAATCCAACAACTCCACAACGCTCTGATGGACAAGTTGTGACCTGCACATTCACCACGCTATGAGATAATAACACAACGTTACCACACAGAGTTGTTTTAGAGGGAAATTCATGCAAAACCTCTGATGTGCTTTTCCATTGGGGGCAGTTCTTCATCAAGCAGCCAATGCATCTGCATTTTACGCCGGAATATCCCTTTAAGTTGGTTTTGTTCGTTTGGTTAAGGAGATATTCAGTGTGTCTTATTTTACTATTTCAATGATGAACCTAAAGTCATCTAGTCTACTACAGAAACGCCTCAGTGGGATGAGATTCTGACAGGAGCGCTGGTTGCTAGGTAACAGACATTAAAGTTGATAACTGATGGAAGATTTCCTAACATTGAGGCAGGAAACCCGTGGTCAGTGTGGTCCTGGTCCTGGTCCTGGTCCTGGTTGTGTCAGGACGTCATAGCCAACAGGAAGTGTGTGTAACCCGACCTCAGGAACTGCAGCATGAATAAAAGATCATAATGTAATCAATACGCTGTTAGTGAAACCCTCAGGGACGTTGAGATGGAGAATGACTCTGAACTATTATTATATGAACTGGATCCAAGTTCATCTCAACGTTAAAGAAACCACAACATCTAGAGAACACCTTCATCTGAGCAGAGCGACGACTCGTCACCGAGCAGCCGACGGTTTAATTTCACCTCGTGGGGAGTCGTCATGTTTCTGTCAGAGTTACTTTATAAAATCATAATTAACTTTAAAGCCATCAGTGTGAGGAAGCCTGAGAAGTTGAAACTCAATAATAAGTTGCTCTCTAACTTTCTGCTGCTCCTGTTAGAGACGTATTACTGCTGACTGCACTCTGATAGCCTCACACACACACACACACACTGATGCTCGGTGATAAGAGCACACTGAATCATCCAGTTGTCCAGTAATCCATTTAGCTGCACATACTCAGAGATTATCACACACACACACACACACACACACACACACACACACACACACACTGATCGATGTCAGCTCCAGTGGTTAAACCTCCTCCTACTGGATGCAGCTCAGTGTTCAGAGTCACACAGTAATACCACCTTAAACTCCCCTTAATACCGCCTTAAATTCACCACAATAACACCTTAATTCAAAACAACAGTGTAACTTTAATACCATCAAAGCACCGAGGCCTGTTGGTCTGTCTGCGTTTTAGTGTCAGCAGAGTTCACAACAAGGAGCCATAGACATAGGCTGGATTTGAAACTCCATACTCTCCTGCTACTACGTACTGATTTGGCCAAAATGCAGTATGGAAACACAAGCAAAATTCCAGAATGTCGTACTGTTTCGGGAAATCTCTCCAGTATCTGACCATCCTACATTGCGTACTGTATCCCACGATGCAATGCGCCCCTGATTTCTAGCCATAACCAAAGACGGTAGTGAAGTATCTTTGCCATGTACCATAACTATGTTCAGTAGTTTAATAAAATAAAACTTAATGCAGACTGATCAGTTCATTGTAAAACTGCTCTTCTATCCAATACACACAGGAAGCTTCTCTTCCATCCAGACTAACTGATGCTACTGATACAGCTGATAGATTTCATCACTGACACCAACATTTACCTCCTAGAAATACTTTAACCAGCCGCTGGCACACCTCTACACAGTACTAGTAATAGTAATAGTAGTAGTAAACCTCTACAAACCTGAGGGGAAGTTAATTAGTGATCGTTTTCTCCCCCGGGATGAGGACGGAGGTCGGCCGGCCCAGCAGCTCTGCAGACCGGCTGCTGTCTCTGTGATGTCACGGTCGTTGTGGAACTTCACTTCTCTGAAAAACATCGGAGCAAACTTCTAAACAGTCAACATGAAATAAAATTTGTTTGGTTTCCGCAGAATTATAATTATTCTTTTACATCTACGTATAACAAGGGTCTTGCTTCAGAGAATGTGGCCATCTTGCGCCGCCATGTTTGTACGGTAGCCTGAAGGGAAAATCCAGCCAGTCAGAGAGCACGTTTCAAGAGTTTCATGTTCATAAATAAACCAACGAAGAAGAAGAAGGAGGAAGGAGGAAGGAAACAGCAGACATGTGGTAAAATGCGCCATGCTCCTGAAATACTCACAGTCCTCACAGTCCTGGTAAACTAGTTGTTTGGTCCTCGGGGGCCACCGTCACTTTGCCAAAGGGCAAACTAGAATCTGAGCACTGGATGTTGGGTTTACCTCCATTTTACAGACTGGACCTTTAATTAGTTCATCTGTCAGCCTGTTAGTTCATTCGTCCGTCCATCTGTCCGTTCAACAGTTAGTTCATTAGTAAGTTTGTGATCCTGTTAGGTAGTTTTTTAGCTTCTGGTCTTTCCCGTTCCTGCTGCTTCACAATAAAAGCCTTTCAGCATCGATGACAAGAAGCTTTAATTGATCAGATTATTGATCAGATTATTGATCAGATCATTCCTGCTGTTAGAACAAATAAAACAGGTGTGAACATGAGTCATGAAGCTCCACACTGAGCTCCAGTCTGACTCTTCCTCCTCCTCCTCCTCAGGCTGGTCTCACTGGAGTCGGTGCTGGGAGTATTATGGTCTGTCCTGTAATCTCCCCTGTGTCGGCGCTCTGCAGAGGTGGACTGTAATCTCCATTTTATTATTGACTGGGCATCTCTGAGGGCAGATTACAGCCAGTGTGTCTGCAGCAGGCTTTGTTCAGGGCGGAGGAAGCAGCTGCTGCTCCCTGATAAAGACACACGACTCCATCCCTACATCCCTCTGTCCATCCCTCTGTCCGTCTATCCCTCCATCCCTCCGTCCCTCCGTCCGCAGCTGCAGCAGGGATTTCCTCACACACCTGAGCAGATCCTTCATTCTCCCTCTGTTTTTTATTTGTGCATCATATATTTGTATCTGGGTTTTTGTACAGATGTGGTGATAAATGAGAATTCCCCTACTGTATTCAATAACTATAAGTATAAGTAGTGCAAGGAGCGGGAAACTGTCCCTATGTGTGTATGCAAATTATCCACTATACTTTCTTTCTTTCTGAGAGCAGCTTTGTACAGTGTACAGTTTTGTTTTGAGTTAAGCAGAAGGCTAAAGCATGCATTTGTGATTGACAGACCTCTGTCTTCGGAAGTATTCTGCTCTGGGCCATGTTTGTCCTAATGGCACCTTAGTAGCACACCTTCTTTTGTATTTACAGTAAATGAGACGTTCATAATACAAATATTTCCTCTTCTCCATCACTGGTGGAAATCCCCTAGACACAGTCACAATCACAAAAGACATCACCTGATCATTCACCCTGGATGGAATTGTTGGAATTTTCTTTTGGGGATGAATAAAATTAATCTACTCTAGGTAAACACCCGTAGAACCAGTGGATCCAGTGAGTCCAGATGGGTTGATCACTCGCTGATGTAGGATTGAGGCTGTTGCCAAAATAAAGATAAGCATCTGGAGAAACCTGTAATGAAGCGCTTCCTAGAACTGGATGGAAGCTCTCTTTGTTCATCAAGAAGAAAAGTTCCTCACAGGATATTTTTGATTCCTATGTTGAGGGAAGAGATTGACTTAAGAGTAATTGTGTTACTAGAATCAGAATCAGATTTATTGCCAGGTAGTTGTACAAATTAGTTATATAGCTACATGGCGTTAGATGGTGTTTCAGTTCTCCAATCCACCCGAGCACGTACAGAACTAGGCATATGATATAACAGGTAGGTACTTGATTTGGAGTGGCCCCCAAAGGGAAATACCCCTTGTTAATGAAGAAGATATCTTACCCTATGAAATGGGACACCATTAGCATATGTGTTCACCTACATAACGCATACCGACGAAGTAGAAGCCACAACCTTGTAGAGGGGGTGACATCCATTCCGACGGTCCACCATTCCGAAAATTTCTGAATGTCCGCCATTCCAAAGATGTCAATCGTGGTGTTTTGTTTTGAAAATTTACCATATTCTCTCGTGTTTCTTTGTTTGACGTGATTGCTTGCAGCAAATAGACCAGACGCTGAAATGATCACTGCAGGATGAGAGCCCCCTTTTCAGAAATAATTAAGGGTCGGCATTCCGAAACATGAAAGTAAACGTTCGGAATGGCAGCTCTTTGGAATGGCGCCCTACCCTTAAGCTGCGTTCACACCGGACCTTTTATTTTTGTCGCTGTCACTCGTATTGCTAAAAAAAAAAGCTCCGTCGCTCAGCTGCAGTCGCTTGTCAATTTGTCACAGACTCGCATTTTCGCTTTGATGGCGCCATGTCCACTGCCATATGTCTCTGTTTACACCGGCACCACCGGGATTACGGCAGCCACTGAGCGAAGAAATGCTCTGTCGCTCCGTCGCTGTCCCTCGGAGCACCTGCGATTTTTCGCTTGGGCGATTAAATTCTCAATTGCTCGTTTGCATTGACTTAACATGTAAACTCGTTGCCAGCAATAAAAATAAAAGGTTCGGTGTAAACGCACCTTTACACGAAAAAATGCAAAACTGAGTGCAAGTGGTTCAAACATTCCGGTCCTAGGTATGTTGTCCTTGTATGAAATGACTCACTGGGCCAGGAGAGCTGAATTAAGAATGAATAAAACACACTACAAATATATATTGCATAATATTAAACCACTTATTTTAGTTAAGAAATAAATAAGACATTGACTTAAGAGGACCTTCCTTTCAAAAGAAAACTATTTTGTTCTTTCCTGACTACAAGAGAACCAGTTAAACAGGAAGAGACCTATTTACCTTGTGTGACTCAGAACAGTGAGATGTGGGTGAGGTGACTTGGGGAGAAGACAGAGAAATGTTCTGGTGAACACCTATAGAATCAGTGGAACCTGTAAATGCACCACCTTAAACTCCCCTTAATACCACCTTAAATTCACTAAAATCACACATAATTCAGTGTCACTTTAATATTATCATGTACAAAGGCCTGTTAGCCTGTTGGTCTGTTAGTGTAGTGTTAGCAGAGCAATAACATTACAACAAGGAGCCATAAACATATACATACATAGAGATTACTTTGTTAGTCTGCTCGCCTGCACCTGTTCTTGTCTGGTTCCGGTCGGTTGTTTTATTAGCATGTTTGTATGTTGAACTGTTAGTCTGCTGTACATTCTTTAGTAGAGGTAAAAACTTTTTCTTTTTCTTTTTTGATTTTTCAATAAGTGAGAGGACCACAAATTGTTGGTACAGAATGAAAATTATGCTACGATTAAATACCAAACAACTATACAATAAATCTGTAGACAACATCTGTATGTGTGTGTGATGTCAGAGTTCAGATCCACAGGTAAAACCAAAGTTGTTCCTGTTCTCAGCCCTCATCGTCTCATTTTCATTCAGTTTGGACACCTAAACTGATTCTAATCATAATATTTGGCTCAAGCTATTGATCAGAAACTAAAATACCTAGTGAAACATGAAATAATACGGAAACAGGTGAGACTAGTGTCTACATTTTAAAGTTTAAATGCCTCTCTAGGTTAATATAAAGTATGTTGGAACATTAGATAGTTGAAAATCTCGTCCCATTCATTGTCTATGGGAGAATTTTCGCATGTGGTTAGTATTCTGTTAGTGTGCAAAAAAGTAATTGTACACAAATCCGAATCACATCTCCACATGTACATTTTAATATAATTAGCATGGATCCTCTCAAGGATCATAGGACAATCAGCTGTCTACAAAGTATAGATGTGTGGACGTGTGTGTGGTGGTTGTTGGATGATCAGCAGCAGACCAAACAACAGGAAGTGTCTGTGGTCGCAGTTGCATGCCAGCCTTGTGTGCCTGCTGGAGGCCACACCCTGTTGGCCAGGTAACGCTCCCAGCTCTCTCCGAGAGACTGTAGAGGAGGGTGTCACAGAGGTACTGAGAATCAGCTGTTGGATGAGAACACATAGACATTGGTTGTACCTGTAGGATTATTACAGTAAACATCATGTGATGGGTGTGGTTTATATTTACCTTCAATCTGCAGTTGTCCAAGATGAGAGACCAGTTCTTACAAAAGCAGAGAGCAGTGAAGATAATACTTTTATTTATATACTTCTTGTTGTAATATTCATTTTTAAATCTTCATCATCTGACCATCTGATCATGGAAGAACGAACAAACGCAAGGAACAAAAAAGAGGCGTTTCGTAGCAGGGAACACCTGAAGCTGGCCTCTTTAATGGAGAAAGCTAAAGCTGGAAACATTTCTAATGATTATCTCTTCAAACCAGACATCCCAGACTACCCTCAACCAGAGTTTCATGTGTCTCATCTGCAACATGACACTGATCAGAATGGGTTAAGAGGAATAGAGAGAGATCGAGGCTTCAAGGATCCGGGTTACAACCAGAAGGAGAGAGACCTGGTATGGTGGAGTCTGGCTCTGAACCATGAGGACCTAGCATCAGCTGAGGGGAGGCCCATGAAGATTATCTACCCAGACCTCACCAAGGCCCAGGCCAAGGCCCAGAACCAGGACCAGGACCAGGACATGGACTGGGCCCAGGCTCCAGAGCAGGTCCAGGCTCAGCAGCAGCAGCAGCCTGGCTTCCTGAGGAACTTTGCCAGCTCCCCAGTCTTCACAAAGACCTCCATGTTTGGCTCGTACCGTTTCACCTTCCCTGTGGAGGAGGTGCTGAAGGCCTATAAAGAGCAGGTAGGATACCACCTCAGTCCAGTTGTTGACAGGTCCGGACTTAAACTTTATGTAAAAGGTTTGATCAATGCCTGTTGCTGTCGATGTGACTGGCTGTTTTGTTCACCTTTATTGCTATACTGATTGTATTTCTTTTGTATGGGTTTTCTTTTGCAAAAAAAATAATAAAAAAAAGAAATGACAGTTTAACAGAGAAAAAAAAAGATGTGATCAAAACATGTTTTCATCCAATAACAAACTTTACAGTCCTGTTCAGCCTTTTAAAACAGGCTGAGGGCCCAGTAAAAGCAACTGTATGTGTGTGTGTGTGTGTGTGTGTGTGCGTGCGTGCGTGCGTGTGTGTGTGTGTGTTTCACATAGACTTCATATGAATGTTTTAGAGATAGGGGTCAGAAGTAGATAAACTGCAGGTGGTTGCCATGGCAATAGGGGCCCCCCAGTCTGAGGAAGACAGAAACGTTGAGAAAAAGTGTTTTTCTGCCTCTTATTCTGACACAACAGTTGCTCCTATCAGAAGAAGAACCAGACCATGGTTGCTGAAAGGACTTCATGAATTAAAACTCTGTTGTTGTCTCCAGTTCTGCCCCGGAGCTCCTCCTGTCATGAGGGTGTACGAGACCGTCCTGTACAAAAAGGAAGTGATGTATGTGGTGCTGGTCCACAGTCAAGACGAAGCTGTTCAGGAGAAGTATAAAGAATATCCTGAGCTGAAGGAAAACGACCCAGAGGCCGTCTGCTGTTACAAAGATGGACAATTCATCTGGAGGTCTCAGGCCATGTGTAAGACACACAGGTAAGACAAAATGACACACACACACTCTCACTCTCTCATGTATTACTGAGGTACCTTGAACAAAAACATCTTTGTCTGCTCTCTATCAGCTATAAGTTGGTCCAGAGACCTGAGATAAACCAGATGGAGGCTGTGGAGTTGTTTTGGAACGATGTAAAGTATTACATCTGGGATTGTGTTGCCATCGCCTTGCACATGAAGGCAGGACAGGTAATCATCAACACATCATGAATTCTGTCCTATGTTTCGACAAATCAATTTTATGATATACCAAAAACAACAAAAACTCCTTCACATTTTTAAATCAATCATGTCACATTTGAATTAATTTCCAAATAGTATTTTTGAAAAAATCATGAACCATGTTTGGACAAATTAACAACAACAACTCTTTCACAATTTTAAATTAATCATGTCACATTTATATTAATTGATCTGTAGCTTTTTTTAAACACATCATGAACTCTGAACTCTCATTTTTAAATCAAGTATAACAAGTTCACAAGTCATGTTCCTCCTACCACAATCATGAGCTCTGTCCTATCAGTTCTGTGACAAAATTGTTGCAATGTCTGTTAGTGTGAAGGCTGGCATAGCATGCTGCTTACCAGTGTACAGTAATCAGGGGTGTAATTAGACACCGCAACTCTGAGTGAGTCTTGTAGATGTGCATCACTGAGGCGTGTTCTGTGTTTGTTCTCGATGAAGTTCATGTTGGAAAAAGTTGATTCACAGAGATAGGTTGAACCAAAAAAGGCTGGCAACTTTCATTGCTGTTGTGCACACAGCTCTGTACTTCTCTCTGTCCACAAGGCACCAAAAGTTCAGTGCATCCTTTTGGGCTCTGAGGTGGAGGTCATTTTGCAGTGTAAGAACACATCGCCTCCTGAGTCATCTGATTTCTGTGTGCAGTAACCGCCTCCTGAGTCATCTGATTTCTGTGTGCAGTAACAGGTCCCCATACTCAGCTGACAGCTCCTCCAATAACACCTTGAACATCCTGTGTTGTTTGGCTTTGGAGCGGATGCTGTTAATGATCTTCATGACAGGAGTCATCACGTGATCAAAGCCTATCACTTTGGCACATATCGCCTGCTGATGAATGAAGCAGTGGTAGTGTAGAAATTTGGGGAAGTCTGCGTCACCTTTGCAGTGCGCAATGAAGCCTGCATGTCGGCCCGTCATAGCGGGAGCCCCGTCAGTGGTCACCGACACCAGTTTTTCTAAGAGCACCTTTTTTTCAACAAAGTAGCTTTTCACCGCGTCGTAGACGTCAACTCCCCTCGTTGTTGTCTTAAGGGGCAACAGCGTAAGAAGCTCTTCTTTTACGGAGAAATCATCAAACACCATCCGGACAAAAATCATTAGCTGGGATGTGCTGCTGCTGTCCACGGACTCATCACACTGGACGCTAAACCAGCGGCACCTGGCCAGATCATGGTCCAGCTGCTCTGTTAAGTTCTCGGACATCACCGATACTCTTCTCACTACAGTACTTGCCCCCAGTTGGACATCAGAGAGACTAGAGATGACATCAGCACCATTCTTCTCGTCTTTGAACAAAGTGTTTGCAATGAGCATCATTGTTTCTTTCAGGACCTCAGCATCCGTAAAGGGTTTCTTCCTTTTCATCAGTAAATTCGCAGCTCTAAATGAAACCTCTGTTGTTTGGTGGGATTTTATCACCAGCCTCTTGAAAAAAGACTGCTGTTTTCCCAAAGCTGCCCTCAACTCACGGGCTTTTTCTGCTCGTGATGTGCTACCAGGTGGATAATTAGCATGGACGCTTTTGTGACAAGTGCTGAAATGACGCTCCACATTGTGCCGCTTTGCCGTTGCAACAGTCGACCCACAAATGAGGCAAACACACTTATCTGCCCGATTCACTTCATATTCGCTACATATCATCAGGAAACCGAGCTGGTCAAACGTTGTAAAAATCTTCTGTCTACGTCAAACGGCGTGGTCGCTACAGGGCCACAAAGTTGGTCACCTGCTCATTTGGGTGCTATGCAATTAGGTTTGCCTTCCAGGCCCACATACTTGATCGCAGTCACTTCTACATTTCCAGATGTGGTCAGGGGGTCGCCCTCTACGCCTCCATTTTATCGGCCGCAGCCTCGCTCAAGTCGCCCCCTTGTGGGCGCAGGAAATGCCATGTTTTGCATCAACTATGTCCGATATGCTCGAAACTTCACAGGTGTGTTCCGGGGACAACTCTGAACGCCGCGGCCCGCGTACGGCCACCGGCCCCATGATGTATGCGGCCCCGGGGGCCTGGGTCGCCGAGTGGCGTGCGTCGCCGAGTCGTGTGGGGCGAGGGCCCGCCATAGCCGCTTGTGGCTTTAATTCTTTTTGTTCCTCTGATAGGGATGGGAGGGACACCTTCACAAGAAAGTCCTTCCTCCTCCCCTCACCCCTAAAATACACTGCATGTGAAACGACTCTGTCATCAGAGCTGTTACAGAACGACTGCAGCGTCCGACAGCCCTCCGCAACACATACGCGAAGCTTCTATTTTTGCCGGACGCCAGAGCACAGCGCATCAAGCAGCACAGAGCAGATTGTGCTGGGAAGGAAGTCAGCGACAAAATACAAAATAAAACTCTGGTTGATTTTCAAAATAAAATACTTGGATTGAGTTTCATTACAAGAATACGTCATAATGGGCGGGGCTTTTCAGGCATATTTTAAGCAGGTGTAGCATCCTCGTTAGCTGCTGCGGTCTGGTTCGGTTCTGGTTCCTTAGCAGACATGTTTACCCCGGGTTCGGAGGGTTTTGTGTTAGGCGTGTTGTCTGGATGCTATTAAGCAAGTTTTTGTAAGGTTGTAATTTTTTAAAAGTGAGGTTAATAGTGAGATACAGCTCAGTAGCAGTGGGAGCTCAGCAACGGTAGACTACTCAGGGTGACGGCATCATATGACTCTCCATGAAAAATGTTTTGAATAAAAACAGGTCATTAAGGTGAAGTTGTACTTGTACAGATGAGCCAGGAAACCAAAGCCACATTCATACAGAGATATTACAAGGGAGGAAAAAACACAGAAAGACTGAACTGTGACAAAAAAAACAACACACACACACTGCAAAAACTCAGAGGACACAGCACAAAAACACACAAGTAACAAGACAGGTGTTACACAGCAGACACAACAGGCACTTGGCTTATAAAAAAATGTCCAAACTGTTGCTCTGGTTTTATGTTTAGACGCTGACATTTGATCATGACAGACTGAGACAAACCCTCAAGGTCTGCAAGAAAGGAGTTTGTGACCTCAGTCGCCAGGCTACTAACGGCTTTCAGACTTTGGAGAAAGCTACAAAGATTGTCCAGGAACTGTGGCCTAACCATCCTCCACTGGAAGAGGATCGCTCACTGAAGGAGACTCCAGAAGGTATTCAGCTATAACATATTAACAAGATTTTAAAACATATTAAAATCTGAGTTCACTAGCTTCCCTGTTAACTGATCCAGGTTCTCCATCCACATGCACAATAGAGGAGCTGACTGGACCTATATGGTCTTTCATATACCTGTGATGTTTTCTCTTTGTTGCAGCTCCAGTTAAGACTGAACCCAACCCCAGTGACTGACTGGTGACTCAGCATCTTCATCACCATGCGACTCAACAGAATTGATGGCACAGCTTCAGTTCTGCTTCATCTTCATCTATCATGTGGTTTATTTAATCAGAATTAGGTTCATTCTATTCTATTCTATTCTATTCTATTCTATTCTATTCCATTCTAATTGGAGGCAGAAATAAAATAATAAATAAATGTGGTGGTGGTTGAGACTGGGTCAGAGAGATGTTGGTAACATTTCCAGAGGACAGAGGGATGTTTGCAGGTGAAGGTTGGTAATATATAGTAGTCTGATGTGTTTGTAAAAGTATAGATCCAACAAAGGGGGAGGAATTAGTTTTTACTTGTGATTTTTATTAACTTTACAACAAGGTTAATATGAGCATAAACATAAACTATGTTTGGCAAAGGAATTGACTTCTGTGATTGGTTTGTTTGTGTGTTTTTATTGCAGTAGTACTAGGCCACAACATGATCTTCTGATAATGTTCCATATTTGGCGTGAAGACATGTACAAATGTATGATTACGGAAACTGGTAATAAAATAAGTGTGGTGGTTCCAACATGACTGGTCCTGTGTTTAATCATTGCACTTTAAACATGAGCTGTTTATTAAAATATTTTTTTTTTTTTTTTTTTTTTCATAAATCAGTTTTAATTCTCATACCATGAAACATAATAATATAAAGTGCACTGTCTTAATTGCCCCACAGATAAATGAGGAGATTCAAGGTCTTACCAGAACATACAGAAGAGCTGATTTCAGGTGGAAGTCCAGTAAATTGTTGATTACTGATTGATGGAGCTTTATTGGCATTCATCTATTATTTTGATACTACACTACAAACCTGATTATTATCTTTTTTTTTTTTTAAATCTAGGATCTCTAATAATGATAATGAAAGTGCATTATAAATTAAATGTCAAATTTCTCCTCTTGAAGTAGGTAGCCTATCTGTGCTGATCCTGAAATATAGGCTATGATGAAATATGAGGAAAATATATCTTTTTTTGATTGAACTAGCCTATAGCCTACGTGTGTGTTTTTTTTTATTTTTTATATATATATACATGTATACATATACGCAACAACAATGACAACCAAAAAGATGAGAAGAATAAATAAATAATAATAATAATAATAATAATAATAATAATAATAATAATAATAATAATAATAATAATAATAATAATAAAAGAAAAAGAGAAACAAAAAAACAAAAACAAAACAACAACAACAAAAAACATTCCCAACAGACAGAGAGAAAAGCAAAACAAAACAAAAGCGATAAAAAAGAAAGAGAAAAAAAACAGTCATGGGTTCTCTCATCAGTTCATCCACTCATACATATTTTTATCAATCACTTAACCCCGGTCTGTCACAAAAACAACCAAAAGAGAGAGGGTCTTTCAATTATTAATCCATTTGTTCCCCAACTACCTCCATTAAAGGTTGCCACCTCTCTATAAACACTTCCTTCTGTAATCTAAGCATATATGTAATTCTTTCCATTGTGTAAATGTTTTTTAGGATTGATACCCATTCAACATATGTGGGAGGGTCTTGTTTAAGCCATCTTAATGTAATATAATTAATACATCCTTTTCCTATTGAAATTAATATCTGGTTTTATCCCAAGAATTGCTGTCAAAGGGTCTCTATCTAT
This sequence comes from Decapterus maruadsi, assembly GCA_030347415.2. Lineage (NCBI taxonomy): Eukaryota > Metazoa > Chordata > Actinopteri > Carangiformes > Carangidae > Decapterus > Decapterus maruadsi. The sequence goes on from CM064894.1 coordinate 1,027,756, forward strand.
ATTAAAATAGTTTTGTACACACTGGATGGCTCTTTTGAAGTATGAACAGTCACAAATCACATGAAATCCGGATTTTTTAAAATTTTTCCCAACTCCTGTCAAAACCCTCGCTGCAGCGTTCTACACCAGCTGGAGACTCCTGAGAGAGTTTTTGGGACATCCTGACAGGAGAGAGTTACAGTAGTTTAGCCTGTGAAGTGATAAATGCATGCACCAGTTTCTCAGCATCACTCTGGGAGAGGATATTCCTGATCTTAGTGATACTACGCAGGTGGAAGGAGGTGGTCCTAGTCACCTGCATTATGTGGGAACTGAAGGAAAGGTCCTGGTCGAAAATGACTCCAAGGTTCCTCGCCGTTGTACTTGAGGTTTGGGTGATACTATCTAGAGTAGCGATCTGATTGGAGAACGCGTCCCTGAGGTGCTTAGGTCCAAACACACCTAATCAAATCCAAACCACCCTATGGTCGGACGGCAAGCACACATGACTATCACACGGGAGACTAGGGTTCAAACCCCGCCTGGGCCTCCTTTGTCCTGCCACATGAAGAACAGATTCAGTTCATCTGCCCAGTCCTTGTCCCGCTGGTTTCTTCTCTCCCCCTCCTTCCCCTTGGCCTGTGATGGTCTGCAGTCCTCTCCAGACGTCCCTGGTGTTGTTTTGCTCCAGCCGCTTCTCCAGTTTCCTCCTATAGCGGTTAATATACCTTGTGAAAGTTCATCATGACTAAATGTAATACTTTGTTTTTTTTTCCTTTCCAAGACAAGAAGTTTGTTCATACCATAGTTTTGGCATGTTCTTCCGACTTCTTCAGAACTGTCACCGTCAGACTCCCAATAGGCTGTGGCTCACAAGGAATGGACTTTAAATTTGATACATTTGCAGAACCACATACAGCTATTTGCCACTATTTACTTGTCCTGGAAGAAGTAATGGCCGTCCTTGATTTTGCAGCCTAGACCCTTCATCAGTTTGAGTCTTGTGTGGTTTGAACACAAGCAACGTTGTCCGCTTTCTCAACCTTGTCAGGCTGAGGAGAGAGACAATGATGGTTCAGTCGTGGAGGAGGGGTTGGTGGTGGACGCAGCAGTGTTAGATGTCTTGGAACCGGTGGAGGTGGGCGGGTTGGGGGGTTTGGGACCACATGACATAACATCATGTGGTTTGTTTGTTTGTTTTATTATGGTGGGTGTGGTTGAGATTTACCTTCTATAAATCTGCAGTTGTTCGAGATGAGAGAGCAGAGAGCAGTGAAGACTTACTACTTAACTTTTATTTAGCCTACTTCTCTTTTTAATATCCATTTTTAAATCTTCATCATCTGACCATCTGATCATGGAGCGGCGAACAAACTCAAGAAACTTTACAGAAACATTTTGTAGCAGGGAACACCTGAAACTGTACACTTTAATAAATAGAGTTAGAGCTGCAGGATTTTCAAGCCAATACCTCTGCAAATCAAACATCCCAGCCTTCCCTCAACCAGAATTTCATCTGTCTCGTCTGAAACATGACACTGATGAGGAAGGGTTAAGAGGAATAAAGACAGATGGAGGCTTCAAGGACCCGGACCCCAAGAAGGAAAAAGACCACCTGCTGTGATGGAGTCTGGCTGTGAAGCCTGAGGATGTGACATCAGCTGAGAGGAGGCTCCTGGAGAAGACCTACCCAGACCGGACCCAGGCCCAGGCCCAGAACCAGGACCAGGACCAGGACCAGGACCAGGACCAGGACCAGGACCAGGACCAGGACCAGGACCAGGAACAGGCCCAGGATCAGGACAGCTTCCTGGGGAAGTTTACCAGCTCTCCAGCCCTCCTGAATACCTCCAGGATGGGTTCATACCGCTTCACCTTCCCTGTGGAGGAGGTGCTGAAGGCCTACAGCCAGCAGGTAACAACTCAGTCAGGGGATTACAGTTTATTGAAAACTTGTGATCAAATCATGTTTTTATCCAATGACAGAGTTAGTTTACCGTCTTATTCAGCCATTTAAAACAGACCAAGAAGTAATACATGACACACTGTGGCCTGAAGCAAAATGGCAGAGGGAGTTTGTAGTTTCCATGAGTTCAGAAAAGTATGGATCATTTTTATGTCGACTTGAGGGAAATGTAATACAATCACCAGCTATGACAGTTTTAATTTGACAGATACCTATTGGTTTTATTTATAAATTAACCCTTGTGCCTGATGTGGACAAAAATGCCCATTTTTTCAGTTCTTGATTCTGTCACTGGTTAATTTGGAAAAATTTAGAAAAAAGGTTATCATGTTTCACTAACTTTGGAATTCACTACACTTGATGAAAAAAAGTTATATAATACTATTTTTATGGCATGTTATCCGCTAACATTTTTGTACTCATCAGGTAAGAGTGTACCTAAATGAGGGTCAGGCACAATAGTCCAGGCTATCTAGCTCATTTTGGACCCAAAAATAGAACTAATTGTAATAGAATTCTGTTGTTGTCTCCAGGTCTGCAAAGGAAAACCTCCTGTCATGAGGGTGCACGAGACCGTCCTGTACAAACAGGAAGTGATGTATGTGGTGCTGGTCCACAGTCCAGATGTTCAGAAGTACGATGACTATCCTCTGCTGAGTGAAGATGACCCACAGGCCGTCTGATGTTACAGAGATGGACGCTTCATCTGGAGGTCTCAGGCCATGTGTGAAGAAACACACAGAAACACACAATGTTGATGTGTCAGCCTTGAACACAAACATCTCTTTATGCTCTCTTTTCAGGTATACGTTGGTCCAAGAACCTGAGATAAAACAGATGAAGGCTGAGCAAGTTTATGGGCTTGATATGCAGTATTACGTCTGGTATCATGTCGCCATCGCCCTGCACATGGAGGAAGGACAGGTAATTAGCGTGTCTGCTAACACTCCAGTCCTGTACCCAGAAGTCTTTCAATTGTCCTGTTAACCAACTTCTTCTTGTATTCCCCATTTTATTTATTATTCACTGTGGTTTTACTCCGTAGGAGAATCATTTCAAAGTGCAGACAAACACAAAAACAGGACTGGCACAGAACAGGAATGTTAAGATCCAGACTATGGTATCATCTTGAAGCTTGAATAAGCGGCAGCACATATTCAGTGAGCATAAACATGAACTGTGTTTGGCAGAGAAATCAACCTTTTGTGATTTGTAGGTTTGTGTGTGTTTTTATTGCAGTAGTACCTAGGCTACAACATGATCTTTGGATAATGTTCCGTATTTGAGCAAATGTATGATTATGGAAACTAGTAATAAAAAAACATGTGGTGGTTCCAACATGACTGGTTTTATTGCACATTGATAACTTTTTATTAGCCTGTAAAACTGATATCAATAGCAGCAGAACGCTGCAGTTGACACATCACTGTGACACTTGTGACACTAAAAACACTTGTGAACGGCGCTAACGAACTAAACTTGCATTTACAACAAGTTTGACCAATCAACAGCTGAATGTAAACCTGCTGCATTTAAACCTCTTTATACTCATTGTGTCCCTCCACAGTTTTTTGTTCTAATCATGATTGAGGTGTTTGGGAATATAAAACTAAAGATAAACTTTATGAGAAGGTTGAAGGTGTGAACCAGAGGGTCATCGGCCAAGGAATATCTGCTGAAAGTAGAAGAAACTTTATTGTGACTTCCGCTTACTGTGGTGATGGTTGGATTAAACACTGGCTCACGTTATTGGAGGATCAGTGAGAACTCTCAAATCCTTCTCTACACTGAGTACATTGGATGTCACCAACCATTTTGTTTCCATGGGATCAATAGGACTAATAGACTGTAAAGGAACATAATAAGATTTAGTTTATTCATTAGAATCCCCATTATGTAACCATTACTTCAGGAGCAATGTTTATTCTTCCTGGGGTCCAGCACATACAATTACAAATACAGCAATAAAACCAAACAGAATAAAAACAACATGAAAAACCAAACTAAAACCACACAACCATTATCCAGTTATTGAAATAAATAGTTGAACAGTTTAACTCATTGACTGCCAGCCATTTTCAGAAAAGAGAGCTCCATACTGCCAGCCATTTTTGAGGATTTTGACTGAACTGTCAAGACTCACAGAGAATTGGGTTTTATGAGTACATGAACAATAAACATCTCTAAAGAAAGTGTAGACTTTCTTCTTTCACCAGAAAAAAAAAGTTTGTTTCTAGCCTGTTCGGTTGTTTAGAAATCAGCAGTAGTACATAGGGTTGTTTCAGCAAAAACACCATATTTTGACCAAAAAACTGAGAAAACAAGCTTTTTCTGCAGAGAAGCAGAATGGAGACTAATAACTTATTACTCCATGTTTTTTTTTGTTCCAGTGACACCTCAAACATCTGAATAGTTGTTCACTTCTATAGAACAACAAAAACAACACTGAAAAAAGGCTTGTGATGGCAAAACAACTATTTATTTGCACATATCCAGCTTTTATAGCCGAGTTTAGGATGAAACTCTGAACATACAGGGAGATCTAGCCGGGTTATAGAACAGGAGAGACCCAGACCTCGCTGACCCACTGAACCGGCTTCACAGCAGCTGCAGCTCCGTCTCCTCCTCTCTCTCTCTCTCTCTCCTCTCTTTCTCTATCTCCCTCTCTCTGCGGTCTGCGCCGGTGGATGCGTACTCGGCACCACGACCGGAGCGAAGCCACAGTGCGCCCCGCCCCCGCGGGCACACCAACAGCATGGAACAAGCCGCGCATCAACGGCATCTTGGTGGCCGACCCCGAGTAGAAATCAAACCCACTCCTGCTGCTGTCGAGTTGAGCCGAGTTGAACACACCGACGCCGCGGAGCAGAACTACCGTAGCCCGCATTAGATTCAAGATTCCAGCGCGGCGTCAGACAACTCCAGCGCGGCGGCCGCTTCAAAGTTTATAACGCAGAACAAACCCTGATCATCCCTCGTCTTTGCGACAGTGCTCTCCGAACTGGAACTTTCCTCCATCACCTCCTCCTCCTCCATAATCCTGCCTCACAAGCTTTCCACTGCCAGACAAGCTCTGTGCCGGTGGTAGCTGCTTGTAGTACTTTTTTACACACCCGCTTCGCCATTTCACCAGGCCGCCACTACTCTCCACAACTGTAAACAAACTCCGTCTTCTTCATAGCAGCCGATCAGATTGCAGATATACAACTGCTGCCCCCTACTGTGACATAAATACATTGCGGCCAAGTCTGAAATTCACACACAAGATGTAGAAGACTTTAATCTGCCGAACCAGCACATAAAAGCCTAAGACGTCTATCGGCGTCTTTGGCAGTCAACGTAACTTTTTTATAAGACGCCAATAGACGTCTTTGGCAGTCAATGAGTTAAAGATTGAAAAATACAGAATACACACAAAAAAACACAAAAACTAACAAACAACAAAACAAACGATCCATCCATCTTCATCTGCTAATTCAAGGTCAGATATTTAGCATTGCACACTCTTTTTTTTTCAAGTATATTTTTTGGCTTTTTATGCCTTTATCTGATAGGACAGTGGAGAATGTGACAGGAAATGGGAGGCAGAGATGGGGGGAATGACACGCAAGCATAGTGCCGTCCGACACGGGACTCGAACCGGGGCCGCCTGCAGTGAGGACGATAGCCTCAACACATGGGGCGGGTGCTCTACCAACTGAGCTAAACAACGCCCCGATTCCACAATCTTTGAGGTACCCATGACCCTAATACCACAGCTCAGTGCCGCGGGTTCGAAAATCAGAAATCTTGAGTTCTCTCTGGAGTGAGCGCTCCTTCTGCAGTGATGCACCAGGCCAGAAATGTTCCACAACACTCCTAGCTTCCTCAAAACCTTCAAACCTAATGTTTTGGAATGCAGCCATATCTTTATGGCAGTATGTCAAGTTATTTCCCAATCTGTCATCATCAAACATCAGAACCTGAAAAATAAAACAGACCAGAACCAGATGGAGATCAGAACATCTTAGCAGACAGGCTAACCAGCAGCGTACATCACTAAAACTCTCTCGACATTCCTACGCAGGAATGTGTGGTGTGTGTGTACGTGAGTGATTACCTGTCCTTCCTCCACATGCAGGGCAATGGCAACTTTATCCCAAACGTAAGACTTCCAATTACCATACAAGTTCCAAAACCCCATCTGGTTTTCATCTGGTTTCTGAACCAACTCATAGCTGAGTGAAACCAAACAACAACAAGCATCAGAAGAAAAGGTTGTTACCAGAGTCACAACAGGATGTTTCAGGATGTATTTTCTTCATTTTAGCATTTTAACATATTTAAAGTCCGTGTAAAGTGAATTCAACAGTTTTCTTCTAAACACATTAAATAGGTCATAAATGCATTCCTCTAAAACATGTAAAAAGCATTCCAGCCATTGAGATTTGAATTTTGGTGCTAGGGGTTCACAAACTTTTTCAAATTTTCTGTGTTCAGGATTTATTGGGCGTATCTAAAATGTACTGCCGCGTTACGTAATGGTAGCTCCGAGGCTAACGTTAGCTCCGCGGAGCTAACGCTAGGTCCGTTCGTCCCGTGCTGACGGTGGCAGCCCTCATTGTTGTCGCAGTGTAGATTTCAAGGCTCCTCCCGTTGCTGTGGCGGTGAGCCGTGGGTCCGGTGCTGCAGTGGCTCGGCTGGACTGTAGCTCGGGATGAACGGGGCTAGCCGAGCCGAGCTAACGTAGCCTCCGGGCTAACGCTATCAGGGTAGGCAGTGGAGATTCATGTGCTGATGGCAGCGGTCCCAGAATATTCCCCTCACTGCTCGGTGTGTATCCGAGACATTCAGATAACAGCTGGACTCAGACTCAAGCTCAGGTGTAGCTCAAACCCGTAGCTGCTCGGGTACGATGTGACAGTTAGCAGTGGCATTAGCTGGGAGGCCATTTGATTGACAGCGAGTGGGCGTGGCTTCTGTGCCTGCAGAGGCCATCCTGAGCTGCGAAAACTGCCTCATTTAGTCATGATTTTAAAACCTAATTTCACCTACTAAACAAAATTTTCTAGTATCCAAAATTGGAAGGATGGTTAATAGGACATCTGGCATATGATTAACTCAGAAGACGAATCCAAAATCACTTTACACGGACTTTAACATAACACAACCTAACCCATCCAACAACTCGTCAGTGTCCTCAAAATGTTTGTCTTGTGGTCTGGTTGTTGTCAATGAATCTAAATCAACGTCAAGAGGCTTTGACGGTGGGTCTAAGAAACATCCAGTGAGGTGTGGATGGAAGCCGGTACGTTGGAGATGTTCTGGTTGTAACTCTGTGTGGTTCTTGGTGGAGAACCACTGGCTGACCAAGTCTATGTTGTTCTCAACAGAAACAGCAGTTGAGTTCACTGTGTCTTACCTGTGTGTCCCACACATGGCCTGAGACCTCCAGATGAATCGTCCACCTCTGTAACAGCAGACGGCCTCTGGGTCGTCTTCACTCAGCAGAGGATAGTCGTCGTACCTATGAACTTCTGGACTGTGGACCACCACCATATACATCACTTCCTGTTTGTACAGGACGGTCTCGTACACCCTCATGACAGGAGGAGCTCCGGAGCAGAACTAGAGACAACAACAGGGTTTTAGTGGACAACTCACAGCTCAGTTCATCAATGAGTTAGACTCCCAATAAACCCCCAATGCTTCAGCAGTCAGCTCATCTATTGTTTATATCAGAACCTTAAAGATCTTGATATGTGTTGTTTGACTACCCTTCAGCTCTTGAATGAGAACCTCTTACTACCTAATGTGATGTTATAGTCTTTGAAATGTTATCTATTGTTGTTTGCTTGTATATTTTGTAGCTATTGTGTGTGGAGGTATACAGCAATCCACCGGTAAACAACACAATTTGTATTGTGACTATGGCCCGCCCAGATGAATCAAGTGACCCTCTCCTATAGGAGGCAATGTATTGGCAGCATTTATATCAGCCATGAAGGCCTGTTGCCGATATGTATTGGCAAGTTTTTAATGTGAGTGGCCCTGCTGAAATAAAGGCTTTTTGTCATTCTTCAACTCTGAGTGCCTCAGTTCCTGTTTCAGGTTTCAGGTTCATGGTCAAATAACTGATGGAATCAGCTTTCCTCAATTCCCACATCCTCACCGAGGGAATCTAATGTGGAAGTCCCAGAAACAGGTTTTTGAAGTAAGAGGTCAGAACACACTGATGGAGATTGTTGAGTCTTAATAGGTCCCAGGTAAGCAAGCTGGAAATCCTACTTCCCATACATGAAAAATCACCAAACTTTGCACAAGGCTCCAGTCCCATTCCAGATTTACTCAGTGAGTTAGACGATGGTTCTTGTATCAGAGGTTGTGAGTTCAAGCCTCAGCTTAGGCAGAATGCATATTGTCATGCTGTTGTTCTAGTCGTTTTCCTATTTGGTCGCTTGTTACACAGAATTGCCTAAATTTGTCCAAAATTGCCTCAACCACTGCTGCGAAGCAGCTTTAATTTGGAAAAAGTGTTGCTTAGAAACCTCTGACCTCCCTGAAAATGATACCCATAGATTTAATAAGTTTCTGTCCAGACGTGTCAACAGCTGGACTGAGGTGTTACCTGCTGGCTGTAGGCCTTCAGCACCTCCTCCACAGGGAAGGTGAAGCGGTATGAACCCAGTCTGGAGTTACCTAGGAAGGCTGGAGAGCTGGCGAACTTCCCCAGGAAGCTGCGCTGGTCCTGGGCCTGGACCTGGGTCCGGTCTGGGTAGGCCTTCTCCAGGAGCCTCCTCTCAGCTGATATTACATCCTCAGGCTTCACAGCCAGACTCCACCACTGTAGGAAGGGTGTAGGAGGGTCTGTACGTCTGTGGTGGCCCGGGTCCCTGAAGCCTCCATCTGTCTTAATTCCTCTTAACCCAACTGCATCAGTGTTGTGCTGCAGATACGACACATGAAACTCTGGTCGAGGATATTCTGGGATGTCCTCGAGGAAGATGTAGTCTTTTATATCCAAAGTTGGATCTCTCTCTCTTAAATCTGCAGCTGCTGCCTTCACATCCTCCAGCTTCAGGTGTTTGTTCTTTACAAAATATTCATTAGATCCTCTCCAGTTTGTTCTGTGCTCCATGTTCAGATGATGTTGATTTAACACTCGAGTGTGTCTGCACTGTTCTCTGGTCCTGGGTTATCTGGTGTTGAACAGCTGATAAACCACACCCATCACTGAGACAACGCTGCTGCGTCACCAACTGAACAAACTCTGTGCAACACAACTGCACTCTGTCACCACTACACACTCAACCTTTGAACTCTACATGTGAAATGAAGTGTCGATCAGTGTTTACAGCACAGACATCCTGAGTGTTTTCCTGTGAATGCAGCCTCGTACAGCTCAGCACGGTACATCTTAACATACCCAAATGTTTGAACATGAGCATTTTGCATGACCGTAAATATGCAACAATCTGCCCAATCGGAAAAGTTCTAATGTTTTCTGAAATCTGAGAGGTTGCGCTTTGCAGACAACAAGTTGTTATTACGGTAATATCATTCACGCTGTTGTAGGAAGGAAACAGTGGCTGTTTTGTCCCCCCACCCCCACCCCCGTCTAAGTGCTGAGTTCAAGTTCAGTTCATGGGAAAAAAAAAGAAGCAGTCTGCGGCCGTTGTAAGAATGACTGCCAGTTTTAGATGCCGCCATCTTTTCATTGTAAAATTAACGTCACTGTCTTTTCATATTAGCCTTTGAGAAAGTGGTTGAATGTTGTTCAGTGTTGGGTTTTTTGTTTTGTTAATGCAGTCAGCTGAAAATGAAATATAAAAACAGTCCCGCGGTCCTCACTTGATCACTTTGGTTTTATACATACTCCAAATATTAAACAAATGTAAGTTTATTCAGTGGATATTTCAGCTTGTAGTCTAACATCCTGCTGAGAAGATGAACAGAGGTGGTGCTCACCTCCACCACGTCTGACAGGCAGAGCTGCTGGTCCTGGGTCAGGTCGCTGGGCCCCCAGGACCCCAGGACCCCAGGGCCGACATTAGAGACACACACACACTAGACAGAACTAGAAATAATTTACTGTTATCCTGGGCCGAAGTTTTTCTTGCTTGCTGATTTTAACGGCTACACCATGGACTTCAACCTGTACACAGGCGAGTCCAGCATGGCATCAGGGGCTGTCGTTCAATGTTGTGACTGGACCTGAGGATTCAAAGCTGGATCTCTCTCTCTGCCTTCACATCCTCCAGCTTCAGGTGTTTGTTCTTTACAAAATATTCATTAGATCCTCTACAGTTTCTTCTGTGCTCCATGTCCTGGGTCAACTGGTGTTGAACAACTGCTGCATCACCAACACTGGACAAACTCTGTACAACATGCAGAAACTGCACTCTACACACACTGTGTTACTGTACACACACACACACACACACACACTCAACCTTTGGACTCTACACGTGAGATAAACTGTGGTTGAGTGTTTTCCTGTAAGTGCAGCCTCGAGCAGCTCAACACCACGTCTTCAACCCTTCTACACTGAAAACGTGTCATTGTCCTCGTCGACACATTGCATTACCATTAATACGTGACACCCCCACCCCCCGCACACACACACAGTAGTGAACGGAGCAGAGGAAGTGAAACAGCTGATCTGAGTTCAGTCGAAACAGGAAGTAGTAATAAAAGTCACTGACAGTTTTACATGCAGTCGTCTTTTCATTTTGAATTGAACACCACTTTCTTTTCATATCAGCCTTTGATAAAGTGGTTGAATGTTGTTCAATGATTTTTTTTCCAGCTGAAAATGAAATATAGTCTTGTGATTGCCCCTCACTCTGGTTGGATTCATATTTCACAATTTAAACAAAGTAAAGGTTCATTTCAGTGGACACTTACGGTACATAGTACTACAAGTTAATATTAACCTCAATGTGGCGGCAAATTAGAAACACAGACTTTGAAATTGCTGCTACTGATGGTTAGTCAAATTATATGTAAATGATTTATCTTGTTCTGGCCACGAGAGGTGATTGCTCCACCTGCAAAGTGATAAAAATGAAAAGGATAGTTCAGATCTGAGAGAACGTCAGTCAGCAGTGACTTGGAGCCTGAAGTCTGATGTGCAGCTGGTGAATACTGTTCAGATAAATGACTGATGAGTGGTGATATCGTCCAGGTCAGAGAATCAGAGCTCGTCTAAACTGGATGAACTCTCCTGATGTAAAAATCGACTCCTCATATTGGACATTGAAGTGATCAAAGAGATGACGTTAAACGCACACATTTTCTTTTGCATGTGTTTTGTGGGTTTGCATATTTTTGGTTGTGCATCATTTCTGTGATTGCAGCATTTTTCATTTGCAGCGTTTCTGTTTTGTAGTTGTTTATATATTTGTGTGTTTTTGGTTTTAGATCATATTTGCAGAGTTTGCTCATGTTTGCCCTTCTTGACCCCCGTAGTGTACCCTCCATCCAAACATGTATTCTGTATTAATTTGTGTGCTGGTTAGGTAAATGAATAACCTTTTTTTTTCTTTATTCGTGTAAAAAAAAAAAAAACAAGACAGACAAGCAAACAAAAGGAAAATTCACTTCTTTATCCACTCCTGTCTGACTGGGCTGATTATTATTGGACATTACTGTTGGTTGTTGGACAGTCAGATGAGTTACTGGCGTTAGCTTCAGCGCGCTCAGCACCTGCTAACGGCTCCAGCGAGCGCTGCTCCTGCAGTGGAGCTTCAGGCCACAACTCCTCAACAACTGCCTGAGCTTCCTCGAAATTATTAAAGTTGTAACGGAACGTAACTGGTGCTTGATGGCAGTACGTCAGGTTCTTTCTCAGTTTGTCATCATCAAACTTCAGCACCTGAAAAATACAACATGTTAGCCGACATGTTAACCAGCAGCGTACGTCACTCAAACTCATTTCTATATACAGTAATACGGTGTCATTACCTGTCTATTCTCCATATCCAAGGCAATGGCAACGTTATCCCAAACGTAATATTCAGGAAATCCGCTGCAATACTGATATTCCATCTGGTTTTTATCTGGTCTCTGGACCAACTCATAGCTGAGTGAAACCAAACAGAGAAGAAAAGGTTGTTAAAAAGGTGTGTTGATGTTCAAACACACTCTCAGCTGTGTGTTTCAGGAAGTGTTTTCAGCATTTTAACATGCTGTACGAGTAAAGCTGCTGCAGCTGTTATCACAGTGGTCAGACTGATTTGGTTCCATAAATTAACATATTGATCTCCTGACATCCAATGACTGTTCACTGTCCTCAAAATGTTCCTGGCAGCAACAGACTGTTGGTGTTGTGTTGTCAATAAAGCTAAACAACATAAACATGAGGTGTGGATGGAAACTGGTACATTGTCTTACTTGTGTGTCTCACACATGGCCTGAGACCTCCAGATGAAGCGTCCATCTCTGTAACAGCAGATGGCCTCTGGGTCGTCTTCACTCAGCAGAGGATAGTCGTCCAACCCTTGAACATCTGGACTGTGGACCAGCACCACATACATCACTTCCTGTTTGTAGAGGACGGTCTTGCACACCCTCATGACAGGAGGAGCTCCGGAGCAGAACTGGAGACAACAACAGGGTTTTAGTTTTAGTGGACGGCTCTGAATGGTTTTATTGGAGAAGAAAAGAGGATCGGATCCAGAGCAGCATTCATTCCTTTAAGAAACTCTTAGGTCTCTAGCTTGTTCTTTAGAAGTTATTTTAATGGTTGAGATGCTCTGTGAATAACTTTTATCTTTACAACATCCTACTCCAAACTTTAAGGGGAAATTCTAAGAATTCTTAAACTTGAGCTACTTTTACTCTTAGGAATCTTTGAGAATACGGGCCCTGACCTTTAATAAGTTTCTGTCCAGACGTGTCAACAGCTGGACTGAGGTGTTACCTGCTGGCTGTAGGCCTTCAGCACCTCCTCCACAGGGAAGGTGAAGCGGTATGAACCCAGTCTGGAGGTCTCCATGAAGGCAGGCGAGCTGGCGAACTTCCCCAGGAAGCTGCGCTGGGCCTGGGCCTGGGCCTGGGCCTCAGTCCGGTCTGGGTAGGTCTTCTCCAGGAGCCTCCTCTCAGCTGATGTTATGTCTTCAGGCTTCACAGCCAGACTCCACCACTGTAGGAAGTATCTGGCCAGGCCGCTGAAGCCTCCATCTCTCTTTATTCCTCTTAACCCAACTGCATCAGTGTCATGTAGCAGATGAGACACATGAAACTCTGGTCGAGGATATTCTGGGATGTCCTTAAATATGTATTCTTTTATCCGGTGTCTTTCATTTTCCTCATTGAACTTTTTAGCTGCTTCCTTCAGATCCTCCAGCTTCAGGTGTTTGTCCTGTACAAAATATTCTCCATATCCTCTAGAGTTTCTTCTGTGCTCCATGTTCAGATGATGTTGATCAAACACTCGAGTGTGTCTTCACTGTTCTCTGATTCTGGGAGAATGGGTGTCGAACAACTGAGTTATAATAAACCACACCCCCTTCACTGAGACAGCACTGCTGAGTCACAAACACTGAACAAATGTTGTACAACATGGTGAACTAAACCACCACACACTCAACCTTTGGACTCTATAAACCAAGTAAAGTGTGGCTCACCATGTTCACAACACAGACATCCAGAGTGTTTTGTCTCGTACAGCTCAACACACCTGAGGAATAAACTGTCACATTTCCTCACAGCAACAATTTCTCCAGGACACTCCAGAAGGCAGAGTTGTTTTAGAGGGAAATTCATGTAAAGCCTCTGATGCACGTTGCCTTCAGGGACAGTTGTTCATCACCAGTCTCTGTATTTCCCTCTAAAACAACTCTGTGTGGTAACGTTGTGTTATTATCTCATAGCGTGGTGAATGTGCAGGTCACAACTTGTCCACCAGAGCGTTGTGGAGTTGTTGGATTGTGTATTTGATGAGTTTGATGAGAGAAACCAAGAAATCCCATGAGCCTCCGTAGCGTAGCTCTGAGCAGCTCACGGCTCTGCTCCGCCGTTCTAAAAACAGCTTGCACCGACAATTAAAGGTAACGAACCTCCTGCTGTGACTATAGGGGTTATGGTGATGGGACAGTTTGACTAAATGTTGAACTATCCCTTTAAATGTTAAACATTACTGATATTTTATCGTTTTAAGTACCCCTTGAAATTACAGTAAGTACCACTAGGGGTCCGAGTGCCCCTGGTTGAGAAACACTGACATGCACAAAACCTAAATATTGCAATAAAAACCTGGTAATGTAAACGCTTATATTTCGAAAAACTTCACTCTCTCATGAGGTGGTCTGTAAAATCCTCATTCACAATCCTCTCCCAGAAATCCTTTATTTGTGGATGCTGCCATTAGCCTAACACACATAATATATATACACAAGAGCTTTTCGAGTCGAGCACTGGCTTCATCTTCTTTTTTCGAAATATCACTTTTATTTTGCGAAAAACCTGTGATGGAAATGCAAAAAAAAAAAAGCCAGCCAAAAATAAAAAATAAAAATCCGGTGCAAGGGAAAATTAAAAAAGGTTTTTGGCCCTAAAGCTTCTTCGTAAAACGCAGCTATATATATAGAGAGAGAGGCCTAGATCCTGGTTCTGGTTCTGAAACAAATCCAGATCCAGGTGTTTGAGGGAAGTCGTCCTCTGCAGCTCTGTGTGTGTCCTTGTGTTGAAGGAAAGTGAGAGACGGCCAACAGGAGGTGTGGGGGGTGGGGGGTGGGGGAGGGGGGGGTATTAGGGCGACACCCCATTACTTCCTGCCCCTGACGGACAGCTCCTTGGGGGCGTGGCCTAATTTTAAACAAAGGAAGAAAAATATGATTTTTCCTTTTCTCCGATTCGTCCTCGAGCTCCGGGAGCAGGTTCAGAGGGGGGAGGGGGAGGGGGGGGGGGTGTATAAAAATAACCTCCACCTGGCAGCTCCTGTCTCAAATTAAATGAACACACACACACCTGCTGTGTTTATTGTTTAATCAATTCGTTCAGTTCATTGTCAACGTGTCACTCTTAAAGGGATAGTTCAACATTTTTGCAAATTTTCTCATTGCCATAATCCTTATAGGAGAACATTCACTACCTTTAATTGTCGGTGCAAGCTATTTTTAGAACGGCGGAGCAGAGCCGTGAGCTGCTCAGAGCTACGCTACGGAGGCTCATGGGATTTCTTGCTTTCCCTGTGACCTGCACATTCACCGCGCTATGACAGAATAACAGAACGTTATAGTTTATTTCGGGAAGTTAAAAGGAATAAAACATAATACAGTAATGGACAGACACAACAAGTAAAACTTTGCAAAGACAATATGTGAACAAAAACTAAAATGAAATAATTGAAAATAAAGATAATTTGATTTGAACATTACCAGATTTGTTTTATTTGCACGGTGTGAAAGGACCTTTATGCTGCACCTTCAGAATAAAAGCGTTTAGACAGAATCATCAGTGACGTCATCACCACAGAATAAAAATACGGATCTGTCAGGTTTAAACATGAAGCTCTACCTCTACTGTAGTGAGATGAGGCTCAAGCTTCCCAGCATGCAGCAGACAGGCAGCAGGGGTCAGAGGTCAGAGGAGGCCTCAGGGAGGAGGAGCTGGAGGAGCTGGAGGTGACCCCCCCCCCCACACCTGCTGCAGCGCCTCATTAATCATCGCTGCTCCTCAGAGAAGCTTCATAAATCACAGTTCTCCTGCTTAACGAAGCTGACGAGCCGCGGCGTGGTTCGTCGGCTCCGGGAATCGAACCAGAGGACGCGCCCGCCCGGTGCCGTATCGCTCGCTCTGCCAGACTGATTAACACAGACACACTGCGCCATCCGTCTCACTTTACAGCGGCGAGGTGAGCGAGGTGAGGACGGAGAACGGGCTCAGTAACGAGCAGGTGGAGTTTGAACCTGTTTATCTGCGTCTGTAGGGAAATGACAGGGACGGAGTCAGTTAGTAACAGACTACACACACACACACACGCATACAAAAAATGTTAAAATGTTTGAAGATAATTTGAATATGTAACATTTTTAACAACAGAAGAAGCATTAGAAATATGAATCTGAATTGGGGTGAAGATTGAAAGTCCTACATGAATATAAATACAACACACAATATACACATTGTTGTGTGATGTCACAGTAGGTGATGTTGACATGTTGAAATGTTCTTTTTTGTGTGTTGACGGGTTTTGTTGCATATTGTTTGGGCCCACATATAATCGTTTCAATGATCTGATTTGATTTTAAAAAGTCCCTAAAGGGTAAATGGGTTTGAAGTTCAGACACAGTGAAGTCTTATACAAATGAGTTAGTTTCCATAAAATTAACTAACTCAGTGGTTCTAAATTTTCTTTACGTCACGGACCCCGAAATTGATACAAATTAGACCACGTACCCCCGTTGGACAAAACGAGACTGAAGAAAATTACTTTTTAGGGGTTAAAAATTCTCCAAAAAAAGTTAAGACAAGAAAGTTGCGGTAAGATTTCTCCCAAAAAAAGTTAAGAAAAGAAAGATGCAGTAAGATTTCTAAAAAAAAGAAAGTAAAAAAAACCATTCTCAAACAAATAGGGGAAATGTCAACAGTTTGGACAGTTTTGAGAAATTTTACCATTTTCTTTTTTGAATTCTACAACTAGTGAAATTTCATGATTTAAAATCCTTTTTAAATTCTACAACTTTCAAGAAAAAAAGACAAGAAAAAGTGTGAATTTTTCTATTTAAAAAAAGTGGTAAAATAATAATGAAAAAAAGGGTTTAAAATTTATTTTTTTTAAAAAGTGGTGACATTTCTAAAAAATGAAACAATGAAAAGAAAAAAGAGGCAAAACAATAGTAAAAAAGAAGAAAGTGGTGAAAATTTCTCAAAAAAAAAAGTTGGAAAATTCTAGAGAAAGGGTTTTAAAATTTCACCCCCTTTAACCCTGTCAAAGATGCCTGGGGGATCCTGGACCACCCATGAAGAACCACTAACAGGTGTCAGAGGTCGATGGGTCGATGCCTCATCAGTCCTGTACCTGTACACGCTGCTGAGAGAGGTGCATTGTGGGTAAACAGTTCAGACACAACACAGCACAATGATTATTATAAAGAGCTAAAGAGGCTGTTAGAGCGAAGAGGAACAGCTCTGATCCACGGTCTCTCTGCTCATTAGTGTCTGAGGCTCGGAGCAGGACGTCTCAGCTCTACTGAGGAAGAGGAGGAGGAGGAGGAAGAGGAGGAGGAGGAGGAGGAAGAGGAGGAAAGAGGAGGAGGAGCAGGTCGTCTCAGCTGGAGATGATCAGCTCGTTAGAGTCGTCTGATAAACCATCGTCTCTCATTACACACCAGTTACACACGTCTCTGCTGCTGCAGGCGACGTTCACCAGCTGCAGCTCCTGCTCCGTTACTACAGACTGATCAACACTCAGCAACCAGCCACTACATCCCATAATATAACTAGATAATACTAGATATCATATACATAATATATATACGTCTCTAGATATGAACATAAACCACTCGACTGCTGACTGATACTGAAGGTGACATCACTCTGGATTTATGTCATACATTATAAATGTGTGTGCGTGCATGTGTGTCTGTGTGTATCTCTGTGTGTGTCTGTGTGTGTGTATGTGTGTGTGCGTGTGTGTGTGTGTGTGTATCAGATCAGTATTAAATATTAAATCCAGTTTATTCTGCTCTGTTAATATTGATGTGAACCAGAGAATTCAATTAACACGACAACAAGCTTTTATTTTGAAGGTCCTTCTCCTTCATCATCATCATCGTCATCATCATCATCATCATCATCATCATCATCATCATCATCATCGTCATCGTCGGCTCCTTACTCAGCAACTGTTCAGGGATCCAATTAAAAACTCGTTAATATTAATGATGGAGGAAAGACGGACGTCACCAGCTCCTCTCCTCCTTCTTCTCTTCCTCTTTTTTTCCACCTTCTCCTTCTTCTCCTCCTTCTCTCCTTATTCTCTTGCTTCTCCTCTTTCTCTTTCTTCTCCTCCTTCTCTCCTTCTGCTTATTCTTGACTTTATCAATAACCCGTCAAACTAACAAACTAACAGCTCACATGCTGATCAATAGATGGACAACTGATCGATCATCGCTGTCATTCATCATCCAAAGGAGGCGGAGCTAAAACGACGACATCATCATCATCAGCACCACCACAGTGTGTTTGTCCCAGTTTGTGTCGCTGCTGTTTGACCTTTCAGAGACATTTCAGACACACAATAAACTCTGCTGACCTTTAACGCACACACACAAACATACAAAAGTTGTCTCTCCGTCCAGCCTGAATGCCAACACCTCCTCCTCCTCCATCGGAGCGATATTAATAATCTGCACCATGAAACCAGCTGTTCCAGGAGAAGAGGAAGAAGACTTCACTTCATTATTATCATTATTATTATTGATCACAGATATGTTTTTCTGCCCGGCGACATCGACTGCTCTGTCCAATCAGATCCACCTACTGACAATGATTGACACGAGCCCCCCCCCCTCTGGGCCAGGGAGGTGGTAATTGTTCTGACATGATCTATCAATTGGATCAATTACAGGAGCGGAGTAACGGGTCAGAGCTGCTGATTCACTTCCTGCCTCCAGCGACGTGTGAGTGAGTGAACGAGAGTGAATTTACTGTTCAAACGTAATAAAGAACTTTATTGCTGCTCAGCGACGTGGACGTGACCCGCGGTGACCTCCGTCAACCAGAGGAGACGTGTGGTTCAATACAGGCACAGAGAGTTTGGACACAGTCTTCTCACTATTGGAACAGTTTACTCACTGATTTAAGAGACGCATTACTTAAAGGGTCATTGCCGGCGTTTTTACAACCTGGACCTCATTTCTAGCATAAAATACGATCATTTCCTCACCCAGTTAACTGGGGTGTCATTACAAGTCGTTCTGACGAAATTAGATCCGGCCGAGAGCCGCGTATCCGTGTAGGGTGAATTCAGGTATATTGGGACAATTTTGTAAATTCATTTTCTAAGCCATTTTTTGTCATAAAGATTAATAAATAACCCAACAAATCCCAACAAATGATATGATCTGTCTGGATTCTTTATGTAAAACAATTGTGTGCTAAAATTCTTTTGTGAGAGCACAGCACTCTATTTTAAAGGTTTTGACACAAAACTATTTTTTTCACAATTTGTTTGGTAAATTGGGACACAGACCTGTGGTATGGGATAATGCATGGAGCTGCAAAATTTATTGACATGGATAGATTGCTTAATTATGTATATAAGGCCTACAGCCTATTTATTAACTGTTTATGTGAATATGTTCAAATATAGGATATTGGGTAACCCTTTAATTTACAGGTCATAGAAAGAAATTGCCAAGAAATAACAAATAATTGCATCATAACGTCTAAAAATAGCCTAGAAATAATGGTCAGTTTCATAATAATGTCAAGAAATATCACCAATTTATAACAACTGACTGCGTAGAAATAGCCGAGAAATTGCAAGGACTTGATGGAGAAAAAATGTAGCCTTTCCCAAAATATTCAAAGCATGTGTATAAAAACATGACATTACTTTGAAATTTACCGTTATTTCTAAGCTTTTTCTTGACTTAATCATGCACTAATTAATTCAAACACAGACTGTTTCTACTGGGAACGACTGAGGCCTCATCACTCTGTAAACACACATGTATGTATACAGTAGATAAGATAAGTGGAAATATATTAATGTCTCCAGTCTCTGTAAAGGTGTGTGTTTGTGGGGGGAGTGGATCAGGTCTGGGGGAGAAGGAGAAGTGGATCAGGTCTGGCAGAGCTGGGGGCTAAATGATAAATTAGGTTTTTGTGTTGCAGCAAATTAAAAATCATTAATGAGGACGTTTGTTACTTTAATTAGAGCCGACGTCACATCGATCATCGTACAAACATCTGAGCAGACGAGGACGAGTTCAGCTTCACCTCAGGTCAAAGGTCGTGTGCTGCTACACAACCGTTGGCTCGCACACAGCTCTGTCTCGGCCAATCAGATCGATTCAGACACTACTGGTTTAGAAACCAAGACGCTCCACTATGTGTCAGTTTCCTGTCTCTGTGTCCCGTGGGTTTCTCCGAAACTCCCCCCTTAAGGAGACCAGCAGACAGTGACTCCGCCCCCTTTAGGAGACCAGCAGAGAGTGACTCCGCCCCCTTTAGGAGACCAACAGACCGTGACTCCGCCCCCTTTAGGAGACCAGCAGACAGTGACTCCGCCCCCTTTAGGAGACCAGCAGACAGTGACTCCGCCCCCTTTAGGAGACCAGCAGACCATGACTCCGCCCCCTTTAGGAGATCAGCAGACCGTGACTCCGCCCCCTTTAGGAGACCAGCAGACCATGACTCCGCCCCCTTTAGGAGACCAGCAGACCATGACTCCGCCCCCTTTAGGAGACCAGCAGCAGCAGCAGGTCTTGAATCTATTGACTCCAATGGGAGAAGTGAACATGTGCTCAGATTATGGTCGATTCTTCCGCTCCAGTGAAGGAGTCAGTGAAGTAAATACTGTACACATTTTTCACCAGACACATCTCTTCTGACAAATTTCCGGTTTGTAAAGTCTATAAAACCAATGAGTGAACAAACATTACTATTTTTGTGTGCATATTTTTGTCATGCCGATTGTAGATTAGCTGGGCTAACGGTCAGCTGTCAAAATTAGCTACACAGTGATAGCGTTAGCCTCGAGCCAGCAACATAAGTGGTGTGTTGATATTGGCATCTGCCTTAATAAAACAAAATGTTGGAAATGGCCTAAGGTAATCTCTGTCAACCAGAGGAGAAAAAGTATTGAAGCAGGGTAAAACAGACAGAGAGGAGGAATATGAGAAGAAGCTTAAGTAAAGAAGAGGTAGGAGTAGGAAGATGAGAAGAGGAAGGGATAAATAAGAACAAAATATCCCACTAATTCTGTCGTGAGGTCTCGGTTCCCACAGTTTGGCAAGCCCTCCGGCAGTTAACCCTCCTTCTCTTCGGTGTAGACATCTTTCTCTGACATCCCACAGCCCTCGTTGAACACTTTTTGGTGGAAATCTAAAAAAAAAAAAACACATCCTCTTGACTTCTTATGATCCTTCTGCATCGCATCTTTTTCCTGTTAAATTCTGCTTGTCCAATCTCTGGTGCTTCCATACAAATGTGTTTTCTCCTTGTTAACAACAGGATGATTCCCTCTACAGTCTCACCTGGAGCCAGCAGCAGCAGCAGGAGGCGGTGGTGGGCGGGGCTAAAAGGCCTGATCCAGGAAGTCAGAGGAGTTGAGCCTTTCTGACCCTGTGAGGACCTGGACCAGCAGGAGTTCTGCTGAGGCTCTGGGGAGGACGGTGGGAACAGGTCGAGCTTCTTCCTCAGATCATTCTGTGTCTTGTCTCTTAAACTGATGAGTCGCTGTGAGTCAAGCAGAGAGGAGGCAGCAGGTGTTGACAGGTGTTGACAGGTGAGGCAGACAACAGCAGAGTAATGATGGGAGCTGCAGCCTCTCCACCTGGACCACAGCAGGCGTCCGTCCGTCCTCTCAGACAGGAAGCTGTTTGATGTTGTCGTCTCACATGGAGCAGATTTGTAGAAACGCAGCTCTCTCTCTCTCTGTCTGTCTCTCTGCCCGGTTTCATGAGAGCAGGTTGTTTCAGACGGACTGAGGCAACGGTGACGCAACGGCAGAGCAACGAGAGCCGAGCAGACGAGAGACGGAAGGTTTTTATCAGGTTAACGAGGAGGACGGAGCCGCGGGGTTCACAGCACTGATGTTCACGCTGCTGCTGCTGCTGCTGAGGTCACACTGATGTTCACACTCAGAGGAAACACACTGAGCTGATGCTGTCAGGACGCACACACACACACACACACACACACGGAGGCGAAGGCTGCTGTTTGAGTGACATCACGACAGTGACATCACACATTGCTGACACAACTAATTAACAGGTAAATATTAGAAATATTTCTAGAGGAGTTTTAAATTAATTGATCCCGTTGTGTGTAATGAATGTGTGTCGGTCTGTTGTGTGAACGACCATCAACAAAGAGTTTAAAGGAGGGTCATAAACTAAATGACTGGAAAGTTGGACGGCTAAAAAGATTAGCTTCAGGCGAGTCACTAATAATTTGGCTAAATGATCCAACAGTTAATTAATTTTGCCAGAGGACTTTGATATAACTG
Organism: Decapterus maruadsi; assembly: GCA_030347415.2. Lineage (NCBI taxonomy): Eukaryota > Metazoa > Chordata > Actinopteri > Carangiformes > Carangidae > Decapterus > Decapterus maruadsi. Next base: position 1,049,865 of record CM064894.1, read on the forward strand.
ATCTTAGCTAGCTTCAAGCTAATAGCTCTTCCCATTGAATGGATGAGGGAGAGGAAGCATACGTTTTGTTTTGGGGTATTTTTACCTCGTATTGCCGTTTGTGACATGCATGACGTCATCTGCGTTTTTACCATAGATATAAGGAACTACCCCTCAAGATGGCGGCCGCGACGACGTTCCTGACAATCCCGGATGTGGCGACGCGTCTATATCTATGGGTTAAAACAGTTGAGCTAACATCAGTTTCTTATAGCATAGCTAAATGATGTTACCTAGTTTTCACAGTAACTAACAGTTAGGTTTGTCAAGCTAATTGTTGTAACAACTGAGCTAGCTGACGTGTGCAGCCTTGTGGGACGGACGTGTGTCCATCGTCTGGACAGCAGCGGTTTAATGAGCTCAGGTCAAACTGAGTCTGAGCTCTGTGGAAGTTTCACTCATTAACGCACAAACAGCAACAACATAAACATTAACGAGCCGGAGCAGCAGCAGAGAGGAGAGAGGAGGACCGACACCACTCATCAGGGTCAACACAACAACACAACACAACACCAGCAGTGAACACACTGAGGCACAGTTACATGATTTAAATTCAAACTGCAGAGAAATTAATCTTTAAAACGTGAAAAATGAAAGTTTAAATAGAAGAATCAGGAGAAAAACATTAATTTAAAGAAAAAACACAACGTCCTTTCAGTTTGTTTTTACTCCGTCCGGTAGCGTCGATGAAGGAACACACACACACACACACACACACACACACAGCAGTTTCTTTTCTCACTGTGTTTTGAGTGAGAGGCTTTTATTTTGACAGTCTGTACACAGTCAATTACACATCTTCATTCCAGAGGCTGCGGCAAAAACCTGCTGTTTGTTTACACAGAGAAACACACACACAGACACACACGCATGCACACGAACACACACACGCGTGTGCACGCTGACCGGTGTTAATTACACTCATTATAACCCACCAGAGGACGAGCTGGAACTGCTCTGATATGAGCCGGAGTTTAATTATAGAGTGTGTGTGTGTGTGTGTGTGTGTATGTGTGTGGTGTGTGTGTGTGTGTGTGTGTGTGTGTGTGTGTGTGTGTGTGTGTGTGTGTGTGTGTGTGTGTGTGTGTTCCTTCATCGACGCTGCCGTGAATCAAACAATAAAAACTACAAAGTGAAATGCAGTTAATGGGAAACATGAGCAGCGGCGCCACAAAGCATGATGGGAAACATCCCGCCGAGCATCGAGTGACGTCCTGGTTCCGTCTCCTGGTGTTTTCACGTCTGTCCGTCGTCTTCATGAGGTTAAATGTGTGGAAAACAGGAAGTGTTAAATGTTTAATTCCCATTTCTACAGTGGCCCTGAGGTGCAAATCACAATGACAAATCAGAAAAGAAAAGTTTAGTAATTTGTCGTTGTGTTTTCTCTTGTTGTTCTCAGAAAGAAGAATCTCAGCTCGCTTCGCCCTCAGCAAACAGTCAAACAGTAAAATGTAAAAAAAACTAAACAAAAAAACATCACAGATGTCGATGATGACCACGTTGCCATGGCAACACCAGTCTTCGAACCTGCAGTGTTGTGGTTGTTTTGTTTTGTGTGTGCGTGAAACAACAGTCGGACCGACTCAGAGCAGTGAGTCTGACTGAGGCCGTTGGCTCCGCCCCCTTCCACCCCCCCACCCCCCACCTCCCACCACAGGTGGTGACCTGATGGATCAGTGACATCACAGATATCAGCAGCAGGTTTATTGATCCCAGAGAAACATGTTAACACACAGTCGGTGAGCTGAGCTGAGCCAGCGGCCGAACAATGGAACAATAAGGACACACACTGTCACACACACACACTCACACACTCAGCTGGCAGCATCAGCTATGCGTGTGTGTGTGTGTGTGAGTGTGTGTTCTTGTACTTATGAGGACTGTTCACTAACAGAGTGAGGACCTGTCATAATTAGGTTTAAATTAGGTTAAGAGTGATGGTTAGGGTTGGGGTAAGGGGCTAGAGAATACATTATGTTAATGTGTCCCCACAAAGATAGCATTACAAGAATGTGTGTGTGTGTGCCTGAGCCTCGTCTCTGTGTGTTTCTATTTCCCTCTCTGTTTTCAGTCTCTAAGGTTCAGGATAAACAAGCATGAAGGAAAGGATAATGAGTTGTTATTAAAGTCGTGATCTGATCCACAGTCTGCAGGCTAACCGCTGCTAGCATGCTAACGAACAGCAGAGAGCTAATGAGTTTAAACCAGTGAAGCTAAAGCCGCTAATATAAACTCTCCTGTTGCGTCGTGAACTTCCCGTCGGCTGGGAGCAGCTTCTGTGCTGCCTTCACTGAACCGGCTCCCCGTGGGACTGAAACCCTCCCACCTCTCCCCCCTGTAGCCGCTGAGCTGCACAGAGCCATGACAGAGCACTAACCCCCCCCCCACCACCACCACCACCATCACCAACCCCCCCCCACCCCACACTGAGAGAAAGTTTGAACGTGCTTTAATCCCCGCTGGGCTCCGACACAGGAACTTAGACACTTTAATTGTTTCAGAGATGGAACAGAGAAACTCAGCAGAGCAACAGAGAGAAGCTCTGTCTCTGGGCTGAGCTGCTCTGATAGCTTCGCAATGTGATATATTTTGACAAAGAAAGACCTGATCTTGGAGGGACGATTATGTTTACATTTTTTACATGAAAATGTGCACGTTTTCCTTTCATTTTCTCAGCAAATTTCATAGAGACTCTTTGTTTTTCAAATGCACATCTTTAATGATTTAGGCTGGTGTTTGTAAATTCACTGTATGGTATGTTTTAAAATATTATAATATGTCAAACTTATTCTCAACATTCTGTCTTGTGATTTTGTCTACATTGCAGTCTAGTGTACATACTAGTATATTTCAAGTGTAGTATGCTACAAATAGCCTAATATGCTAAGCAACCTTACAAGTAGGCCTATACTTAAAGTATAACAACAAGTAAACTAGTAAAATAGCAAAAAAATAGTAGGCTTTTTTTTAGTTTTAGCAATTCTACGTATGTTCATAAAAGCATACTCAAAGTATACTTCACTAAATTTAAATGTAGACTAGAAGTATATAAAAGTACACTAGTAGTATAGATGAGTGTTCTTGTTACTTGAAAGTGTACTTTTGTAAACTTAAAATGACCTTATAAAGTATACTTAAATAAAAGTAAAATGCTCCAGTTTAGTCCAAAGAAGTATTAACTTGGCATACTTTCTAGCACACTACAAGTACATGGTCCGTAGTATACTTGTTCTCCTTATACTTAAGCGTACTTAATGAAATTAATGTGAAGATACTACTTTTTGCTAAGGGTAAGTACACACGCTAAGCTTATTTTATCAGATAAACCACCGTGTTATTGTATATTCCAAAAAAACTAAATTAAGCAATTTAATTGAAACTCAGTTAGAACATGAAAGATACAAGAACATGAATAAAACAAAATGCATATTACAACTAAATCCATCAGCTGACTGAAACTCTTACAATATTTAGGCTAGTCGACTAAAACGAGCGCTGCATCCACCACATTAACAGGTTCATCAGGGTCAGACTTGGCTCCGCCCCCTTCCTCCCCCAGTGACCTTATTCATTTCCTACTTTATTCTTCCCTCGTTGACCCTTTTAAATGTAAACGACCTCGATACAACTCTGACGTCCAATTAGTCTTAACGGTTGTTTACGGCTGAATATTCACATTCACAGGAACATGAATGAATAATGAATGAATTATGGTGTGGCTGCTCTCACACACACACACAAGGAGGAAGGAGTGAGATGTGTTTGTGTGTCAGCGATGAGCGTTGGGATGATTGACACCTGAATCAGCCGCGATGCGTTCACAGGCAGCGACGGCGTCCTGCGGGAATAAGATCGCTCATGTTTCAGTTTGTCGTCTTTCATCTCCAACACCTGAACACATCACAGCCGCTGTTTGACACCTCGCATCATCACATCACACAGATGTCACACACACACCGCCTTAACGGTTAGATCTTATCACCATGACGACAGCAGAAAACAAAATCACGTTAAATCCATTGAACTCTTTTATTTCAGGCTCAGACAAACGGGTGAACTGACTTCAGATCAGATTACCTGTCAGTCAGCGCTCTGTTCTACGGAAGCGTGTTGCATTCACTTGATAAAAAAAACACAGTTTTTCAGAGTTTGAATATATACAAAAAATATATATATTCAGTTTTTTGAGTATTTTTTTTGTTTTGTTTTTAGGTTGTTTTTTGTTTTAGCTTAAATCCCACGAGAAGTTACCCCTTCAGCCTCCACTTCATCATGGATCTGTGTTAGATCTGGATACATGATATGTAAATGCTCCACTACAACAATACAGTCGCTCTCTCATAGGTTCATTGATCATCAACACTTTGTTTTTTGTTCTTTCTACGATTGTTTTTTGTTTTGCAGATCGTTTCTCTATTGGCAGCGTGTTGATGATGATGATGCATTTGTCTTTGTGTTTTTGGAGCGTGTTTTTGTGCCTCGTTTAGACTTGGACGTATTGGACCGTTGACGGCCGTTTGGCCCCTGTCGGCCACTGTAGTAAGAGCATATAAGGTCTGATTTCAAAATAAAGGTGACATCCCAAAAGTGATTCAATTGCATAATTTGCAAGGTGATTTCTGCAGGAAAAGTCCACTTACGTTTCTTACTTTCACTTTGTTCCCTGTAAATTCAGATTGATTGACCTGTTTTTATAGAACACCTAAGAAAATATCAGAGCAGTCTGATGGAGCGCCTTTATTTTGAAATCAAAAAGTCAGTTAAGTCAGAAAGAAATTAGTCAGAAAAACAGAAAAAAATAGGCTGTTACAAACAGAAAAATAGAGCTTTTTTAATTTTTCTAGTGAATGCGATACGCTTCCGTACTGTTCTCCGATCAGCTGTTTAAATAAAGTTTTGTTGAACGTTCAGACCGGTGGCGGTTCGTCGCCGTCCTGCGGTCGTTTCTTCAGTTTCTTCAGCTCATCTTCGTAGAACAGCAGCTGATCCACCTGCAGACAGACGTCATCTTCATCTCCCACACGCCTCAGTGCTTCCTCCTGCTCCTCCTCCTCCTCGCCATCTTGACACCGCCGCCGCCGCCCGGCCTCCTTCAGGTTCTCATACAGCTGCTGGAAAGCGTCTGAGCCAAGGCGACGCCTGAGAGACCTGCAAGGACCAGACCCAGGTTTAACTGACACTGATCCACAGAGACGCTGTCACTTTAAAGGACAATATTTTGTAAAATTGTCACATCACCATAACCCCTAAGTCACTTTGTCAAAAATTGTCAATGCCTATTTTTAGAACACAGAGCAGCTAACCCCTAGGCTCAGTTTCAAATTCAGAGACTGATGATGAAGAACTGTTTGTTTTTGCCCCTCTAAAACAACTCTGTGTGGTAACGTTGTGTTATTATCTCATAGCGTGGTGAATGTGCAGGTCACAACTTGTCCACCAGAGCGTTGTGGAGTTGTTGGATTGTGTATTTGATGATTTTGATGAGGGAAACAATCCCATAAAGCCTCCGTAAGCTCTGAAGCTCACGGCTCTGCTCCACCGTTCTAAAAACAGCTTGCACCGACAATTAAAGGTAACGAACCTACTGCTATGACTATAGGGGTTATGGTGATGGGACAATTTGACTAAATGTTGAACTATCCCTTAAAATCAAGCATCACATCAGATTCATTCTCTCTGTGTCCTGAAGAGAGAAGAGACGCAGAGAGACAGAGAGACATGTAAACATACGTCTCTGTGTGTCTCTGTGTCTTCAGCTCAGTCTCTGCTCTAAATGACCTCCCATCGACTCTCAGCAGCAGCTCCACTGTTTGATCATGTGACCTGCTGAGATTCACCGGGGACGTGAGTGACAGCTCAGCAGGAAGGACAGCACTGTGTGTGTGTGTGTTGCATACATGTTCACAGCTCAGTGACATGACAGAGCCCAGTCTGAAACAAACCTTTGACACTCAGAGCAGCAGCGTCCCAGCTTCCCAGCGTCCCCTGAAGGCACCGTGATGTTGACTGTCACATGGACTCACTGTTATAGGTTCACAGGCAGGTAGTGATGTCACGATTTTAGACTTTCTTGGTACGATTATTATTGCTATTTTATTTTCTATGGATGTGTAAAACCAAACATAGTTAAAATATATTTGCATTACTAATTATATAAACAAAATATTAATATAGGACTAATTATTCATCCTTGAGAGGAAACGTGTGAAATCGTTTTATTCGGTTATAAAACAGTCTCACAAATGAATCTACGCTAACATTTTAATTCTCCATTTCATCAATATATCGTTTTGTCTCTACTGTTATTTTGTTATTATTACTGTCAAACACTGTGACCTCACATCGATAGGAAAACACGAATCTGTGTGTGTGTGTGTGTGCGTGTGTGTGTGTAGGTAAACATGACAGTTGGAGATATTCAGCAGCTTTGAGCTTTGACCTGCTGAATATCTCAAGATGTTTTTTTACTGTTTCAGGAATTCTACGGTGCGCACGGAGGCAGCGTGAAAACACTTCACTTTTCCAAAGCTCCTCGTTGTCCCTTTAATCCTTGAGAGGAAATGTGTGAAATCTTTTTTATCTTACAAATGAAGCGCTAACATTTAAATTCTGTTTTCTCCATGCTCAAGTTACGTCCTCACTGTTTCACCTGCTTCAAACACTGTTTACCTTTCATCGAAGGAAAACCTGATTGGTTGATTGATTGATTGACAGGAAAACTCAGTTGGAATATTCATTCATTCAGCTTTGACTCTGAATATCTCAAGATTTTCATCATCATCATCTCACCCCCCACCCCCCCCCTCCTCCTCAGGGAAACACTGATCTGTTCCGTCCACTTCCTGTCTGCTCCTCCGTCACAGCAGGTGAACACTCTCTGTTTTCCTCCTGCTCAAGTCGAATCCTCTCATTTCACCTGCTTCAGTTTGTTTACGTTTCAGTAAAAGTAAGAACCTGATTGGTTGATTGATTGACAGGAAGTGGCCCAGTGTGAATGAGGTCATTCATTCAGCTGGACTCATGGATCATCATCATCATCATCATCATCATCATCATCATCATCATCATCATCATCATCATCATCTCCCTCTGCTCCTCGTCCTCTTCCTCCTCTCTCCTCCATCTTCCATCTCCTCTTCCTCTCTCCTCCTCCTCTTCTTCTTCTCTGCTCTTCCTCCTCTCTTCCTCTCTCTTCCTCTCTGCTCTTCCTCTCTCCTCTTCCTCGTCTTCCTCTCTGCTCTTCCTCCTCCTCCTCCTCTACTTCGATAGTTGACAGACTTTAATTCTCACAAAGAGAAACTTTAAGTGTGTGTGTGATGCTGTTGCCGCGGTGACGAGCTGACCCCAATCAGACGGGTGATCCTCCCGCCATCTGTCCAATCACACGAACGCCACCCGACCCGTCCGTCGTCCAATCAGGAGCCGCTCCGAGGCGTCGCGAGGCGTTCCCCACAGATCGGCTGTCGGACCTCTGTGATTCCAACATCCAGCTGCTGAATTATTCATGAGGACGTCGTCGTGGACACATCGTTGTCTTCACAGAAGGACTTAACACACACACACACACACACAGAGTTGATTCACTATTCAGAGTCGGTGCTGAAGTCAGTGATCCTCCGCTGCCACGGCGACATTAAATCAGCCGCAGCTCATTTGCATATCTGCAAACTGTGAATGTGAAATGTTTCTGAGACTCTGCTGCTGTTTCTGAACGCAGCCTCATCCGTTACAAACATCTGGAACACAACTGTAAACGAAGGTGGACGCCAGGATGTGACTCCGCCCACAACCAGCCATGTTGGCAGGGTTTGACTCCGCCCCCTTTCTCCCAGGTAATACAGTAATGGGGAAAAGAGGCGGAGCTTGTGAAGAAAGGAAAATCTCCTACGACGTTCACGTAGTTTCCTGACCGTCAGCAGCACCTGAACGCCTCAGACTCACTCTCTCAGGTTGTGGACTCTGGTCTCCAGGAGGCTGCTGGGGGGCGTCGGGGGGGTCGGGGGGGTCGGGGGCCCCTGGAGGCCCTGAGGGGCCCCGGGTTCCTCCGGCCCTGCTGGGGGAGAGACACAAACACAGACACGATGCGTTCAGGGACACTTAACATCAGTTATGTGAACTGGTCTGAGAATCTTCATGAGACTCTGCTTTATAATAAACATCTGAGCTGTAACGAGCTCTGATTGGTGACGAGCTGATGACCTCACGATGACATCACAGAGCTTCATGGACCAGAACCTGAACTGGACTCTTCATCTGCTTTTTTTTCCTGTTCATCTGATCTTCACCTCTTCCTCCTCCTCCTCTTCTTCCTCCTCCCCATCCTCCTCTTCCTCATCCCCCTTCAGCTTTTCTCTTCCTCTTCTTCCTCCTTCTCCCCATCCTCCTCCTCCTCCCACCACTCAAATCCCCCGATCTCCTCCTCTTCTTCTCCTCCCTGCTCCCTCCTCTTCCTCCTCCTCTTCTTCCTCTTCCTCCTCCTCATCATCACCCCTGCTCCTCTTCCTCCTCCTCCTCTTCCTCCCTCCAGGTCCAGGTCAAACAGCTGAAGCTGAGTAATAAACACAGTGTTGAGTTCGAGGACCTCAGGTTTACTGTGTAAATTAGTGAGGTCGTCACCGTCGCTTCTAAATCCTGTGTAAAGTTCAGATGATAATGAGTTGTGTTCCAGATGAGTTCAGTTTCACATAAATGTGTGTGCCTGTGTGCCTGTGTGTGTGTATGTGTGTGTGTGTGTGTACAGGTGTGTGAAGCCCCTGGTGTGTTTAAAACGAGTAGGAAAATCTGGGTTTAATTGGATTCGTTTCATTCACACTCGAGTCGCTCGTTCATCTGACGTCCACTTCACTCTAATGAGCTGATGTCACAACAACCTGTGTGTGTGTGTGTGTGTGTGTGTGTGTGTGTCACCGTCTGGGCCGATCGAAGCCTCGCTGTTACAGTTTAAAAAAAAAAAAAGTCCGGGCTGTAACCATGGCAACCAGCAATAAGTGTGAACATACATGTAAAAATATGAGCATACATAGAACATGAGCGCATTCATGAATAAATACACACACACGCACACACACACAGATCCCTAAGCGGAGGTTTAACCTGATGCAGCCGAGTTTCTATGAATTTAAATGTCGTCTCCTCAGGTTTCACTCTCAGGTGCATTTACATCCAAATGACACGTTGGTTTTTATTAAAGGGACAGTTCAACATTTAGTCAAACTGTCCCATCACCATAACCCCTATAGTCATAGCAGTAAGTTCGTTACCTTTAATTGTCGGTGCAAGCTATTTTTAGAACGGCGGAGCAGAGCCGTGAGCTGCTCAGAGCTACGCTACGGAGGCTCATTATGGGATGTCTTGGTTTCCCTCATCAAACTCATCAAATACACAATCCAACAACTCCACAACGCTCTGGTGGACAAGTTGTGACCTGCACATTCACCACACAGAGTTGTTTTATGAGATAATTCTTCATCAACGTTACCACACAGAGTTGTTTAAGAGGGAAATTCATGTAAAACCTCTGATGCACGTTGCCTTCAGGGACAGTTGTTCATCAACAGTCTCTGTATTTCCCTCCAGATGACAAATATTAAAAGTTGAGGGGAAAGTGTGTGATGTCATTTTGCTTTGATATAATTCCAAACCAAGAACCGGAACTCGTGAACTGAACTTGGATCCTACAAGAACCGAATTCCTGAGTCGGAACCCGAACCGTCCAGAACCAGAACCGGGACAAGAACCGGCCGTTCTTTGGCACTTTTTCCGGAACCGGGACCAGAACCGAACCGGGACAAGAACTGGAACCGCAAACCAGAACGACAAGAACAACCGCAGAACCAGAACCGGGACAAGAACTGGAGGGTTCTGTTGCAATAGTAGGCTACCTCCAACCAGGAGACCAGCCCATAATATCTTGTTTATGACAGATACGAGGAGTAGGGAGAGTGTCGGTAATGATGACATATTTTTTGTATCTCATCTGCTGTAAAAATGAATCAGATTCCAAACCCCGACGCGGATCTGATCTGATCTGACGTGGAGTGAATCCTGTGGCGGTGGATGATGAGAACATAAACATGAATAAATCAATATGAACCGTTGTTCTGCGGTTCAGACATCTCGTGTCTGTACGGTGGAGGCGTCTGAGTGGAGCTGCCTCACAAGTCTGAGTTTTTCTGAGGTCAGTGAAGTGAAACGAACACGTTTCACTGTGACTGAACCAGGCCAGGGGGGGAGGGGGTAGGAAGGGGGAAAGGGAGGGGGGGGGGTTAAAACTGAAGAAGAGATGGAGGAAGGAGGACTGCAGGGATAAACGGTCTGTAACATTTGTTTGGCTGTTTTGCAAGTCATTAACACTAAAGCATTGTGGGTATTTTATGCAGCAGAGTCTGGGTTTTATTCTACGGTGGCCCTGAGGGATCAACTCAACTCACTGCAGCTTCACAAAACACACAGAGATAAAAAACAACAACATGCTACAAACTCAGTGATTGTGATTCTGATGACACAATAAAACCGGACACTCGCGGCAACATCTGAGGATGTGACTCTGTGTGGTCGTGTTTCTCCGACAACAAACTGTTGAAATATGAAGTTTGGTTTGTGTCCCGACCGTGACCCGTGACAGACCGCGTGTGAGCTGTGGCTATTAGCTTAGCTCGTTAGCTCGTATTTACTACATATTCTACTACAGTTTCTTTATTAGATTGATTTATTGTTTGGATGCTGCTCCTCAGGCAAACGGAGCGAAGGCAAATACGTCTGAGGAGTTTATTGGTAAACAACCTAAAGACATCGTAGCTAATATGCTAATTAGCTTGCTCTTCTTCTCTGGCAAAAATCGACCGCATTGCATTGTGGGATAGGTTTGACAACAAGCTGAGTTTGTTTGGTTTGTTAAAACGTCAATATCACATGATTCACATGGTATTGATCCCATGGACTGTTAGCTTAGCATTAGCCTCTAGCCCTAAGAAACACTTCCTGTTGCGTTCCTGGAGCTTCTCCACGAGGGACGTCACGATGTAAACAACGGAGTAAACACAAACAGCTTGGTCCATCGTGTGAGTGTGAGAGAGATCGATGTTACAGCCTGAGCTGGGGATAGATCAGCGTTTTAGCTTCATTTATTGACCGAGTGTAAACACATTGAACTCACTGCTGCCGACCTGCTGAGTGTGAGTCTGTGTGTGTGTGTGTGTGTGTGTGTGTGTGTGTGTGTGTGTGTGTGTGTGTGTGTGTGTGTGTGTGTGTGTGTGTGTGTGTTCAGACTCACCACTCAGTTCCTCTTCCAGAACTTTCTGCATGTGCTTCATCATGGCCTCCAGATCACTGACCTGAGGACAACAGGACAGGGGTGACACTCGGACTCAAACCTGAGCCAATCAGAAGAGAGGAGGAAGCTCTCAGTCTCTCTTCTGATTGGCTGACTGTTTTATAAAGCGATCCAATACAAAAAACAGTGCAGATTTCAGAATAAAACACCCAGAGAAACCAAGTCCTGTAAAGTTGTTGTTGCATGGTGGGTCCAGGTGATGAGGGGGCGGGGCTTTGTTTTGACATCACAAAGTGACAGGAAGTCCTGACGGCTGGTTTTAAGGCTCAGTTTCTGAATACAGGCTGTGTGCATTTCTCTGTAATACAAACATCTACCTTTATTTTGAAGGAGCTTCAACACAAACATCTACCTTTATTTTGAAGGAGCTTTAACACAAACATCTACCTTTATTTTGAAGGAGCTTTAACACAAACATCTACCTTTATTTTGAAGGAGCTTTAACACAAACATCTACCTTTATTTTGAAGGAGCTTCAACACAAACATCTACCTTTATTTTGAAGGAGCTTCAACACAAACATCTACCTTTATTTTGATGGAGCTTCAACACAAACATACCTTTATTTTGAAGGAGCTTTAACACAAACATCTACCTTTATTCAGAAGGAGCTTTAACACAAACATACCTTTATTTTGAAGGAGCTTTAACACAAACATCTACCTTTATTCTGAAGGAGCTTTAACACAAACATCTACATTTATTTTGAAGGAGCTTTAATGAAAACATCTACCTTTATTTTGAAGGAGCTTCAACACAAACATACCTTTATTTTGAAGGAGCTTTAACACAAACATCTACCTTTATTTTGAAGGAGCTTTAACACAAACATCTACCTTTATTTTGAAGGAGCTTTACCACAAACATCTACCTTTATTTTGAAGGAGCTTTACCAGTTGTTTACTGACTCTCAGCTGCTGCACTGATTTTCATTCCTCCAGCTTCATATAAAGCGACAGCAGCTGCTGCAGACATCAGAGGAACCGTATATTTCCATCGTAATGTGAGCGACTGAGAGAAACTGATTCATTGCTTTCAATCAAACTCCTGTCGTTCCTCATGTGTGAGGCAGTGAACGCCTCGTCGGCCTCCGGTCTCAGACTCTCAGTGGAGGAGTTGATGGAGTCCTGAGGGGAAGGGGGGGAGGTGCTGCTCCTCACCTGATTACAGACGGGAGATGGAGCTGCTCCCGCTGAGACTCGGCTCGACTCGGCTCTCTACATGGCTCTGCTCCGCTCCGCCAACAGGAAGTATTAGTTTTCATTGTGAGAGGGAAGCAGCAGCCGCCTGCTCGTCCTCATCCTCCGTAATAACTGAGACTGATGAAGTCTGCTCTTCATCCCTCACACACACAGCTCGGTGTGTCACACACACAGTTTACCGCCTCAGGCTGCGTTCACAACCACCATCAGTCTCTCTCTAAAGACGCTCACCACCAACCTAACCTGACAAACTCTTATATAATATAATACAATATGTCTTATTATATTATATCATATGAGACTTTTATTGGTGCCACGTGTGGGAAATTCAATTGGAACAGTAGCAAAGAGGAAGATGCATAAAGAAGTAGGGAATAAAATATAAAGAATTTACTATGTACAAAGATATAAATATATATAAAAAACAAATATATGTAATGTTATGTACAAAAATATTACTTAAATAGAAAGAAGAAGTAAAAGTACAGCTTGTATGAGTGAACAAGGTAAAAATACACAATAATAAACTATGCAGAATATAAATCAAATACAAGTAGGTGAGGTATATTATATTATATTATATTATATTATATTATATTATATTATATTATATTATATTATATTATATTATAATATATTTTATATCCCATATTCATTAGTAGAACATAAAGAAGTAAGGAATAAAATACAAAGCATTTATATATTATATTATATTATATTATATTATATTATATTATATTATATAAGACTTTTATTGATCCCATATTCACTTGGAACAGTAGAACATAAAGAAGTAAGGAATAAAATACAAAGCATTTAAGAGGTATATTATATTATATTATATTATATTATATTATATTATATTATATTATATTATATTATATTATATTATATTATATAAGACTTTTATTGATCCCATATTCACTTGGAACAGTAGCAAAGATTCATAAAGAAGTAAGGAATAAAGTGCAAAGAATTTAAGAGGTATATTGTATTATATTATATTATATTTTATGATATTATATTATATTATATTATATTATATTATATTATATTATATTATATAGTTTGATTGGTGGCTGCTCAGCGACATCACAGTTACAGATGAGTGTTTGTGGTCTATATATAAATGATATCAATATTTCCCGGCTCCCGGCTCCATGTTTGTGACTCTGATGTTTCCATGAATCAGCTGTTTGTGAGACTTCCCGTTCTGATCCGATCAGCTGTGGACGTCTGAGGACAGATGGTCAGGAGGAGGTGACGAGGAGTGTGTGTGTGTGTGTGTCTGTGTGTGTGTGTTTCCTTCTGTTTCTTCTTCTTGTCGTTTTCTGTCGATGCGACGGCGGAGACGATGAAGTCCATGAGTTAAAGCTCTGGAACAATCTTTAACTCATCATCAGGCTGCTAGGCAACAGCAGCCTGATGCCTCGTGATGTCACAGCGATGGAGGGAAAACCTGATGACGCAAAGTTGAAAAACTCCTGGACTGATAATCAATCAGGTGATCGATCAGCTGATCAATAAGAGCTGAAGTCAGCGGGAGAGAGTTGCTCTTTGTTCTACACTCACTCCTCCTCTTCTTCAGAGAGAGATTAACAAAGCCATGTTCCCTCAATGTTCCCTCAATGTTCCCCTCATGTTCCCTCCATGTTGCCTTGATGTTCCCTCAATGTTCCCTCAATGTTCCCTCAATGTTCCCTCCATGTTCCCTCCATGTTGCCTTGATGTTCCCTCAATGTTCCCTCAATGTTCCCTCCATGTTCCCTTCATGTTCCCTCCATGTTCCCTCCATGTCTCCTACATGTTCCCTTCATGTTCCCTCCATGTTCTCTCCATGTTCCCTCAATGTTTCCTCCATGTTCCCTTAATGTTCCCTTCATGTTCCCTTCATGTTCCCTCAATGTCTCCTCAATGTTTCCTCCATGTTCCCTTAATGTTCCCTCCATGTTCCCTTCATGTTCCCTCAATGTCTCCTCAATGTTTCCTCCATGTTCCCTTAATGTTTCCTCCATGTTCCCTTAATGTTCCCTCCATGTTCCCTTCATGTTCCCTCAATGTCTCCTCAATGTTTCCTCCATGTTTCCTCCATGTTCCCTCAATGTTCCCTTAATGTTCCCTCCATGTTCCCTCCATGTTCCCTCAATGTTCCCTCAATGTTCCCTCCATGTTCCCTTCATGTTCCCTCAATGTTCCCTCAATGTTCCCTTCATGTTCCCTCCATGTTCCCTCCATGTTCCCTTAATGTTCCCTCAATGTCTCCTACATGTTTCCTCCATGTTCCCTCCATGTTCCCTCAATGTTCCCTCAATGTTTCCTCCATGTTCCCTCAATGTTTCCTCCATGTTCCCTTCATGTTCCCTCAATGTCTCCTCAATGTTTCCCCCATGTTCCCTCAATGTTTCCTCCATGTTCCCTCAATGTCTCCTACATGTTCCCTCAATGTTCCCTCCATGTTCCCTCAATGTTCCCTTAATGTTCCCTTAATGTTCTCTACATGTTCCCTCAATGTTCCCTCAATGTTTCCTCCATGTTCCCTCAATGTTCCCTCAATGTTCCCTCCATGTTCCCTTCATGTTTCCTACATGTTCCCTTCATGTTCCCTACATGTTCCCTTCACGTTCCTTCCATGTTCCCTCCATGTTCCCTTCACGTTCCTTCCATGTTCCCTCCATGTTCCCTCAATGTTCCCTCAATGTTCCCTCCATGTTCCCTTCATGTTTCCTACATGTTCCCTTCATGTTCCCTACATGTTCCCTTCACGTTCCTTCACGTTCCCTCCATGTTCCCTCCATGTTCCTTCCATGTTTCATCATCATGTTCCCTCAATGTCTCCTCCATGTTCCCTCCATGTTCCCTCCATGTTCCCTCCATGTTCCCTCCATGTTCCCTCAATGTTCCCTCAATGGCTCCTACATGTTCCCACCATTTTCCCTCCATGTTCCCTTCACGTTCCTTCCATGTTCCCTCAATGTTCCCTACATGTTCCCTTCTTGTTTCCTACATGTTCCCTCCATGTTCCCTCCATGTCTCCTCAATGTTCCCTCCATATTCCCTCCATGTTCCCTCCATGTCTCCTCCATGTTCCCTCCATGTTCCCTCCATGCTTCCTTGTTTCCTTGTGTGTGTTTGTTTTTTTCCAAGTTTGTTTGTAAAAACACTGAATAAACTAAATTATTATTAACAGAGAAAACGCACAAATGCACTTTTCAAATTATTTCCTCTCACAGTTAATAAGCTGCTGATAATGTGCATCTTAGTTAACAACAGTCAGGACGCCCTGTCCTTGTGTGTGTGTGTGTGTGTGTGTGTGTGTGTGTGTGTGTGTGTGTGTGTGTGTGTGTGTGTGTGTGTGTGTGTGTGTGTGTGTGTGTGTGTGTGTGTGTGTGTGTGTGTGTGTGTGTGTGTGTTATCTCTAATTAGCGGTTCTACCGGCTCCGCTCAGTGTGAGAATCATATTATGATAATTTGAGCCCAAAAACAAACGGAGCTTCGTCACATTAAAACACAGGAATCAAAGCTCCACCTACTAAATCCCCACTAATCCTGACACACACATGCACACACACACACAGACACACACACACACACACACACAATATGTTGAGCTGCCCTAATTAGGAAACTAAACATTTTCATATTTAGCCTTTTCTACACAGGATGATAATGAAGATGAGCTGAATGTAAACAACAACATGAACCTGTGTGTGTGTGTGTCTGTCTGTCTATGTGTGTGTGTGTGTGTGTGTGTGTGTGTGTGTGTGTGTGTGTGTGTGTGTGTGTGTGTGTGTGTGTGTGTGTGTGTGCGTGCGTGCGTCAGAGCTGAGACAGTTTGTTGATGATTGACAGATTTAAAGTTTAAATTTTTTCTTTCAGTTTGCATCTCAAACTCAAATGTACAAAACAAAGTTTCTGTTTTTCAACTTATTTATTTTATTGTGTGTTTGTTATTGTGTTGAGTTTGTGTGTGTGTGTGTGTGTGTGTGTGTGTGTGTGAGCGTTGACCTACAGACAGAGACTCACCTGAGGCTCCGACAGGTAAAGCGTCTCCGCGTCCTCGTCCTCTGAACACGAGTCAAACGCGTCCTGGTCGTAGTAAACCTCTGCAGCCCGCGGGTCCTCGGGGATCTCACCTGCACACAGGTTACCATGGCAACCGCTTTTAACCTGAGTGATGACGTCACAACTACGCCGTCACCCAAAGTTGTTCCGACTGAAAATGAACTAAAGTGCTCAGATTTGAGTGGACTGAAACTTTAATGAGGACTCACCGCTCGGCCCTGGCTCAGGCTCCTCCTGCGTCCTGATTGGCTGTGACCCTCCTGCTGACTGGCTGCTGATTGGCTCCTGACTCTGACAGGTGGCTCCGCCCTCTCCGGCCTCCTATTGGTTGACAGCAGAGCGCAGGTTGAGTCCAGGTGGAGACGGACAAACAGCTTCATCATCTTCCTCATCCTCACCTTCTGGACGCGGCTCCTCCGACTCTGCAGCTCCTCGTGCTTCAGCTCCGCCCACTTCCTGTACGGACAACCAGTGTGTGTCAGTGTGTGTGTGCATACAGGTGTGTGTGTGTGTGTGTGTTAGGGGTGAAGAGCCAGTGCAATATTCAGATTTGGTTTCAGATTCAGGCTTTTTTTAAAAAACGTTGGGTTTGGGTTCGTATTCGTATTCGGGAACAAACTACGGAGCGTCAGCGCCACCTGCTGGTTGGAGTGAGAACCAGAATCAAAGTTCCCGAACAATGAGGAGAAACTTTGGACAGAAAGAGTTTGATCCATTCAGTCCTAGAAAGGTAAAGACGAAGTTAGACGGCTCTTTGGTACCAGTTCTGGTACCAGTTCTGGTTCTGGTTCTGGTTCTGGTTCTAGGTTCTGGTTCTGGTACCGGTTCTGGTTCTGGTTCTAGGTTCTGGTTCTGGTTCTGGTTCTGGTTCTAGGTTCTGGTTCTGGTTCTGGTTCTGGTTCTGGTTCTGGTTCTGGTTCTGGTTCTAGGTTCTGGTTCTGGTTCTAGGTTCTGGTTCTGGTTCTGGTTCTAGGTTCTGGTTCTGGTTCCGGTTCTGGTACTGGTTGTAGGTTCTGGTTCTGGTTCTAGGTTCTGGTTATGGTACCAGTTCTGGTTCTGGTTCTAGGTTCTGGTTATGGTACCAGTTCTGGTTCTGGTTCTAGGTTCTGGTTCTGGTTCTGGTTCTGGTTCTGGTTCTGGTTCTGGTTCTGGTTCTAGGTTCTGGTTCTGGTTCTGGTTCTGGTTCTGGTTCTAGGTTCTAGTTCTGGTTCTAGGTTCTGGTTCTGGTTCTGGTTCTGGTTCTGGTTCTGGTTCTGGTTCTGGTTCTGGTACTGGTTCTGGTTCTGGTTCTGGTTCTGGTTCTGGTTCTGGTTCTGGTACTGGTTCTGGTTCTGGTTCTGGTTCTGGTTCTGGTTCTGGTTCTGGTTCTGGTTCTGGTTCTGGTTCTAGGTTCTATTACCGGTTCTGGTACCGGTTCTGGTTCTGGTTCTGGTTCTATTACCGGTTCTGGTTCTGGTTCTGGTTCTGGTTCTGGTTTTGGTTCTGGTTCTGGTTCTATTACCGGTTCTGGTTCTGGTTCTGGTACTGGTTCTAGGTTCTGGTTTTGGTTCTAGGTTCTGGTTCTGGTACTGGTTCTAGGTTCTGGTTCTGGTTCTGGTTCTGGTTCTGGTTCTGGTACTGGTTCTAGGTTCTGGTTCTGGTACCGGTTCTGGTACCGGTTCTGGTTCTGGTTCTGGTTCTGGTTCTGGTACTGGTTCTAGGTTCTGGTTCTGGTTCTGGTTCTGGTTCTGGTTCTGGTTCTGGTTCTGGTTCTGGTTCTGGTTCTGGTTCTGGTTCTGGTTCTGGTTCTGGTACTGGTTCTGGTTCTGGTTCTGGTTCTGGTTCTGGTTCTGGTTCTATTACCGGTTCTGGTACCGGTTCTGGTTCTGGTTCTGGTTCTGGTACCGGTTCTGGTTCTGGTACTGGTTGTAGGTTCTGGTTCTGGTTCTGGTTCTGGTTCTAGGTTCTGGTTCTGGTTCTGGTTCTAGGTTCTGGTTCTGGTTCTGGTTCTGGTTCTAGGTTCTGGTTCTGGTTCTGGTTCTGGTTCTGGTTGTAGGTTCTGGTTCTGGTTCTGGTTCTAGTTCTAGGTTCTGGTTCTGGTTCTGGTACTGGTTGTAGGTTCTGGTTCTGATTCTAGGTTCTGGTTCTGGTTCTGGTTCTAGGTTCTGGTTCTGGAGTGCGACATGTCTCCAAAGTCTTTTATAAAAGCCTGGATCCGGATCCGGATCAGGGTCTGGAGGTGGAGCGACCTGAGCCTGCTGCCTGCACACACACACTTGCAGCCGCACACACACACAGACACACACTCCACACAGAACGATCCCACAGGGTCTGGACAGACACACACAGACACACAGAGACACACACACACACATAGACACACACACACACACACACACACACACACACACACACACACACACACACACACACACACACACACACACACACACACACACACACACACACACACACACACACACACACACACACACACACACACACACACACACACACACACACACACACACACACACACACACACACCTGTCAACAATCAATGAGAGGATTCAAACTCTTCACTTCTTTCTCCTAAAGTCTGACAGCGTGTGTGTGTGTGTGTGTGTGTGTGTGTGTGTGTGTGTGTGTGTGTGTGTGTGTGTGTGTGTGTGTGTGTGTGTGTGTGTGTTTTGTGTGACAGTGAAGTGTGTGACCACTCAACACACACACAGTTCTGGACAACAGAGCGGCTCTAATTATAGCAGCTGCTGTGGAGAGGAAGAGGAGGAGGAAGAGGAGGAAGAGGAGGAAGAAGAGGGAAGAGTCGGAGGAAGACGAGTAAAAGGAAGGGAAGAGGAGGAGGAAGAGTGAGAGTGAAAGTGGGCGGAGTCTCACAGCTTCCTGGCGATGACCTCAGCGTCTCTCTCTCCTCCTGACGACACAAACTCCAACCTGCTCTTCATCGTCTGTAGGAACAGAGAGGAGGAAGAGGAGGAGGAGGAGGAGGAGGAAGAGGAGGAGGAGGAAGAGGAGGAGGAGGAAGAGGAGGAGGAGGAGGAGGAAGAGGAGAAAAGTTTGACCTTTGACCTTACACTTCTCAAACCAAGGGTCTTTTATTTTGAAACTCCCCAGCCCCCCCCTCCAACCCCCCGTCCCTCCCCCGTCTCCCCCGTCTCCCTGGGTGACATCCCATGTTGCCGCGGCGCCGTATAGAAAACACATCAGCATAATGATATCTCAGCCGTAACCATGGCAACCGGCTCCATAAAAACCCCTAATGTGTTTCTCTCTCCAGGTGACGATAATATCCTGTTGTGTGTGCGCGTGTGTGCGTGTGCGTGCATAAGTGTGTGTGTGTGTGTGTGTGTGTGTGTGTGTGTGTCACTTTACAAAATGAAATAAAAAATATTGAATTAAATTATTTTCTCTTTGCAACAAAAAAAAGTTTTATATTTATGAGTGAAATTAACATTTTCTTTTATCTCTTTTATTGTGGCGGGGTGTTGGTACTTCCTCCTGTGAGTCCTGAGGCTGAATGGTCTTTTTGTTTTAGATGTTATTATTTATTTAACATCTCTGCTTCTCCTCCTCTTTCTTCTTTCTCCTTCCTTCTCCTTTCTTCATCATCATCATCATCATCTTCTTCTTCTTCTTCTTTTTTTTTCTCAGGTGTAACAGCAACAGAAAGTTCTTCTTTCGGAGCCTGGACTCAGACTCCTGGTTGTGGGAGGAGCTTCATCATAGATGATGATGATGATGATGATGATGATGATGATGATGATGAAGATGAAGAAGATGAAGATGAGCAGCTCAACATCTGGTGAACTCAGAGGCTTCTGTTCTTCTTCTTCTTCTTCTTCCTTTTTTTTCTCCATCCTTCTTCTTCTTCTTCTTCTTCTTGTGCTCCTCCAGGAGGCGTTTTTTCAGCATCCTTCTTCTTCGACCTTCTGCTTCTTCTTTCTTTTCTTTCAGCAACCTGAGGGACACCATCCTTCTGTGACCTTCTGACTTCACACACTTCTTCTTCACAGCGGTGACCTCTGACCTCACACACACACAGCGGTGACCTCTGACCTCACACACACACACACACACACAGCTGTGACCTCTGACCTCACACACACACAGCTGTGACCTCTGACCTCACACACACACACAGCGGTGACCTCTGACCTCACACACACACACAGCTGTGACCTCTGACCTCACACACACACAGCTGTGACCTCTGACCTCACACACACACACACACAGCGGTGACCTCTGACCTCACACACACACAGCTGTGACCTCTGACCTCACACACACACAGCTGTCTTCTTCTGACCTCACACACACACACTTCGGTGACTTCTGACCTTTTTTTCACCATCAGCTTCTTCTTCCTCACACACACACTTCTTTCTGTGACCTCTGACCTCACACACACACACAGCGGTGACCTCTGACCTCACACACACACAGCTTCCTTTTTTTCTCCATCCTTCTTCACTTCTTCTGACCTTCTTCCCTCACCTTCATGAGGGCGTTGAGGTGGGGGGAGTAGGGGGGGCTTCTTTCTTCCCCCTCCACCACCTTCATGACCACTTCAGGAAGCTTCTTCTTCTTCTTCTTCTTCAGACAGCACATCTGGTAGAGCAGGCAGCCCAGAGACCTGAGGGGGCGGAGCCTCATCATCATCATCATCATCATCACCATCATCACCATCATCATCATCACCATCATCATCATCATCATCATCATCATCATCATCATCATCATCGTCATCATCATCGTCATCATCATCGTCATCATCATCATCATCATCATCATCATCATCATCACCATCATCACCATCATCATCATCATCATCATCATCATCATCATCATCAACAGACATCATCAGCCTGGACTCATCCTGGTTGTGGGAGGAGCATCATCATCATGATCATCATCATCATCATCATCATCATCATGTGTCATCACCTGCATGTGCATCACCATCCAGGAGGCGTGTCTTCATCATCATCATCTCATCATCACTGTTTCTGCATCAACCTCAGGGACCATCATCATCATCATCATCATCATCATGATCATCATCATCATCACACAGCGGTGACCTCTGACCTCACCTGTCATCATCATCGTTGAGGTGGGGGGAGTCATCGGGGCATCATCATCGGCATCACCACCTTCATCACCACGGATCATCAAGCTCATCACCATCATCACTCATCAGCACATCTGGTAGAGCAGGCAGCCCAGAGACCTGAGGGGGCGGAGCCACATCATCATCATCATCGTCATCGTCATCGTCATCGTCATCATCATCATCATCATCATCATCATCATCATCATCATCATCATCACCATCATCATCATCATCATCATCATCATCATCATCATCATCATCATCATCATCACCATCATCATCATCATCACCATCATCATCATCATCATCATCATCACCATCATCATCATCATCATCATCAGAGAGGTCAAAGGTCACAGCAGGAGGAGAAAGAAGAGGAAGATGAGGAAGATGAGGAGAGGAGAAAGAAGCAGAAAAGGAGGGGGTAGAAGAGGAAGAGGAGGAAGAAGAGGAAGATGAAAAAGGAGGAGAAGGAGGAAGATGAAGAAGGAGGAAGAGGAGGAGAAGAAGAAGGAGACGGAAGAGGAGGAGAAGATGAAGATGAAGAGGAAGAGGAGGAGGAGGAAGAAGAGGAAGGAGGAAGAGGAGGAGAAGAAGAAGGAGGTTGAAGAAGAAGAAGAAGAGGAAGAAGAGGAAGAGGAGGAAGAGGAGGAAGGAGGAAGAGGAGGAGAAGAAGGAGGAGGACGAAGAAGAGGAGGAGGAGAAGATGAAGAAGACGGAAGAGGAGGAGAAGATGAAGAAGAAGAGGAAGAGGAGGAGGAGGAAGAAGAGGAAGACGAAAAAGGAGGAGAAGGAGGAAGATGAAGAAGGAGGAAGAGGAGGAGAAGAAGAAGGAGGTTGAAGAAGAAGAAGAAGAGCAAGAAGAGGAAGAGGAGGAAGTGGAGGAAGTGGAGGAAGGAGGAAGAGGAGGAGAAGAAGAAGGAGGATAACGAAGAAGAGGAAGAGAAGATGAAGAGGAAGAGGAGGAAGAGGAGGTCATTAACAGCAGGTGATGAAGGTTCTTTCACTTCTTTTCTAATGAAGTTGTTGTTTTTTCATTATAACCTTAGTTAACAAGGAGGGGGGTTAGAGGCGGGGGTTGTTAGACGGGGTGGTAATTAATTAATTCATGTGCTTCACCTTGTTTGTTTCAACATAAACATGTTGTTGTTCTAGTAACCATCTGTCAACAGGAACTGACTCAATGAGGGCGGGGGGGGGGGGGTTCAGAGGGGGGTCGGGGGGTACTGAGAGCTGGGGGGGGGGTAACTCTGACCTTGTTAAGACGCAGTGACCTCATTGTGTCCCATAATTCATAGCAGCAGCAGCAGCAGGTGGTGGGGTAACGGTGCTGAGCCTGCAGGGGGCGCCGCGTTGCCGGGGCGACTAATTAGATGGGTGATTAGTTAACGAGCTGTACGACGCTCCTGAACGCATCACGGCCGTGTCCGTTAATTAATTAGTCGCCACAGAGACGGTGAACGTGTTCGCTCGTCTGGATAAGAGGAGAGCTGCAGGTTTTCACGCCTGTTGCCGAGGCAACAGACGTGCTGTGGGCGGGCGGATCGTCAGGTAACAAACAAACAGACGGAGGTAATTAAGACGACAGGAAGTGGAGCAGGTCGTTAATTAACCAAACAAACACACACACACACAAGCTGCTCAGACCTGTAGACACACACTGTGACATCATCATCAGCCCTGTTAGCAGTTTCCCTCCCTTTTCAAAATAAGAGCACGGCCGGTGGTTCTCAAAGCGTGGTCCGTGACCCCCAGGGCTCCGTCAGGGGGCTCAACGGGGTCCCCAACTTTTACCGGAATTTTTAACTCTTTTTTTCCCTAGGATATTTTTTCCACTTTTTTTTTTAATAGAAATATAACTTTTTAAAAAACATTTAGGCTACCACTTTTTTCTAGATTTTTTTCAAAAAAAATTTATCTGAGAAATTTTTACCACTTTTTTCTAGAAATTTTCATGGGAAATTTTACCTTTTTTTAAAAAAAAAAAAAAAGTGCCTAGAATTACCTAGAATTTTTAAAAACTTTTTCTGAGAAATGTTACTACTTTTTTTTCTTTTTTTGAGAAAATGTTACCACTTTTTTGTAGATTTATTTTCCTTTTAAATTTTGAGAAATTTCACTTCTTTTCTTCTAGATTAAAAAAAAAAATTTCTAAAAAAAAAAAATCTAAAAAAACTTTTTTCTAGAAATCTTCTGACTTTTTTCTTTTTGATTTCACCAGTTTTTCCTAGAATTTTTGTAAACTAACAAAAACCCTAACTTTACCAAAAAGAAAATCCACGCCATTGGCCCTAATTTGAATTTACATCGACTAAGAAAGTAATGTTATTCAGTCTCAAAGCAAATATTTAAGTATTCGTAGTGTTTGTTTCAAAGTTTTGTGCAACGGGCGTCCATGGTAGAATTTGTTTTGATTTCGGGTCCTTGGTAAAAAACTTCAGGCGAACGTCAGATGAGACGGATCAAAGTCAGGATCAGAACACCAACAACGAGCTGTGAGGTTTTGGGGGAAATCGAAGTTTCTTCCAGTTTGTTTGTTTTTGTTTTTTGTTTGCAGCACCTGAACCCTCCTGATGCCTTCAGGGACACATCAGCTGGCAGTCCTGTTATTGACCGTGTTGTGTTCAGTGACTGCGCTTCACTCCTGTATCGGGTCTCAGCTGAGTTCACTGACCCTGTGTTTGATTTATTGTCCTGTCTGGTTCCTTCAGGGACACTCCGGAGTAAACAGCCTCCACCCACCTGCTGAAGGCCGGGGGGCATTGAACTCACCACAGGATGGTTGAATATTATTATTATTTATCCATTTGAACTGTTCAACTGGTTTTCATCTTAAATTTTTATCTTTTATTATTATTTATGCTCATTACTTGATTTTTGTTCTTTTATCTTGATCATTTGATTGATTGATTGATTGATTAATCACTGACGAGTTGTTGCTTCTCGTCTCATTTTTCTTCCTGCAGCTAGAACTAAACCAAATTAATTCCTGTTCTTCCCTCCATGTCCCACGATGCACCTGTACAGCCTCCAGCTCTGAGCCAATCAAAACGGCTCTGCAGAAATATTCTTGTTTACAGGCCCACAGCGCGCGCCCGTGTGTGTGTTGTAAACATTGGTGAAGCTGTGGGAGCAGCGTTAACACACTGAGTTTGTTCTGCACTGTTTTTATGAACTATTAAATTCCACACACACACAGATGCAGATTCATCCACCGCTGAAAATAGTCCCGACAGATTCAGATTCACTGTTTCTAGAAAAGCTCTGTCAGAAGTCAACACACACACCCATGAAAAATACCCTGATGGGGTTAGTAGTAGTCTGCTAGTCTCCTAAAAGGGGCGGGGTCAGGATCTGCTGCTCTCCTAAAGGGGGCGGGGTCACGGTCTGCTGGTCTCCTAAAGGGGGCGGAGTCACGGTCTGCTGATCTCCTAAAGGGGGCGGAGTCAGGATCTGCTGCTCTCCTAAAGGGGGCGGGGTCACGGTCTGCTGGTCTCCTAAAGGGGGCGGAGTCACGGTCTGCTGGTCTCCTAAAGGGGGCGGAGTCAGGATCTGCTGCTCTCCTAAAGGGGGCGGGGTCACGGTCTGCTGGTCTCCTAAAGGGGGCGGAGTCACGGTCTGCTGATCTCCTAAAGGGGGCGGAGTCAGGATCCGCTGCTTTCCTAAAGGGGGCGGAGTCACGGTCTGTTGATCTCATAAAGGGGGCGGTGTCATTGTTTGCTGGTCTCCTAAAGAGGGCGGAGTCACGGTCTGCTGGTCTCCTAAAGGGGGCGGAGTCACGTCTGCTGGTCTCCTAAAGGGGGCGGAGTCACGTCTGCTGGTCTCCTAAAGGGGGCGGAGTCACTGTCTGCTGGTCTCCAGAAACCACAGCTCGAGTCACGGTCTGCTGTCTCCTAAAGGGGGCAATAGGAACCAATGAGCTGCTGGTCTCCTAAAGGGGAAGTCATGGTCTGCTGGTCTCCTAAAGGGGGCCTCACGGTCTGCTGATCTCCTAAAGGACTTGAGTCAGGATCTGCTGCTCTCAGAAAAGGGGGCTCTGGGTCACGGTCTGCTGGTCTCCTAAAGGGGGAGGAGTCACGGTCTGCTGGTCTCCTAAAGGGGCAGGAGTCAGGATCTGCTGCTCTCCAAAGGGGGCGGGGTCACGGTCTGCTGGTCTCCTAAAGGGCTCACGGTCTGCTGATCTCCTAAAGGGGGCGGAGTCAGGATCCGCTGCTTTCCTAAAGGGGGCGGAGTCACGGTCTGTTGATCTCATAAAGGGGGCGGTGTCATTGTTTGCTGGTCTCCTAAAGAGGCTTTCACGGTCTGCTGGTCTCCTAAAGGGGGCGGAGTCACGTCTGCTGGTCTCCTAAAGGGGGCTTGTCACGTCTGCTGGTCTCCAGTAAAGGGGGCGGAGTCACTGTCTGCTGGTCTCCTAAAGGGGACAGAGTCACGGTCTGAAATATGGGGGGCGGAGTCACGTTCTGCTGGTCTCCTAAAGGGGGCGGAGTCACGGTCTGCTGGTCTCCTAAAGGGGGCGGAGTCACGGTCTGCTGGTCTCCTAAAGAGGGCGGAGTCACGGTCTGCTGGTCTCCTAAAGGGGGCGGAGTCACGGTCTGTTGGTCTCCTAAAGGGGGCGGAGTCACAGTCTGCTGGTCTCCTAAAGGGGGCGGAGTCACGGTCTGTTGGTCTCCTAAAGGGGGCGGAGTCACGGTCTGCTGGTCTCCTAAAGGGGGCGGAGTCATTGTCTTCTGGTCTTTGACAGAAACCACAGCTCGAGGTATTCAGTGTTTTCCCGTGTTCAATAGGAACCAATGAGCTGAGGAGAGGAAACAGGAAGTGATGTCATGTCTCTACGAGGCCTCACCACATGTCGGACTTGGAGTCGTAGCCCTGCTGGTTCAGAACCTCTGGACTCATGTAGAACGGCGTCCCGGTGAAGGTGGAGGCCAGGTCACATGACCCCATCAGCAGGCAGGACACGCCGAAGTCACCTGGCAACAACGACAACACAGCGACATTTACCTGGGCTCAGTGTGAGCAGAGGGGGCGGAGTCTCATCACTCTGCAGCCAATAGGAACGCCCGGGGAGGTCAGTAGGTAGAATACAGTGAAATATGGAGGTTCAAAGGGCTTTTATTCTGAAATTCCACACCAGATTGACCTGATTTTTTCTGAGTGTCATCCTGAGGTCTTGTTCTACCAGTGTGAAGTGGAACGGTCCAGTAATAACAGGTAGGTTTTAAGAAATATGAATCTTAATGTAGACAGAGTACAGTGAAATATGGAGGTCAGTACTGGACGTCAAAGACGGAGGGAGATTTAACATCTAATTTTGACAGAAACAGAAAGGATCTAGTTTGAGTATTTTGAAGTGTGCTTCAACACAAACATCTACCTTTATTTTGTGTGTGTGTGTGAGACAATCTGCTGAGTCCAGGCTCCAGATAAAACCTGGCCCGGAGCCGATCCACTGGAACCCGGCTCACGATTAACTGCTTCTATTTCTGTTCACAGTTTGTGTTGTTGTTGTGTTGTTGTGTTGTTGTCGTTGCCCTTGCAGCGGCGGCGGCAGACGGAGGGAACTGACCGATCTTCAGCAGGTTTCGTTTCAGGAAGACGTTCTTGGCCTTCAGGTCTCTGTGGAGGATTCTCCTGCAGGAAACACATTATTGATCAGTTTTACACCTGGATTGATCCAAACTGAACCGTCTGTAACGTCTGTTCATTAGGTCTAATGAGGGACGACCTCTGACCCCTGTGAGCCTGACGGAGGGAGGGAGGGAAGAGTTGCCATGGTGACCAACCCCCCCCCCTTCACACATACACACACCTGTCATGCATGTAGTGCAGGCCGAGCAGCAACTGGATCAGCCAATCAATGACCTGGTCTTCAGGGAGGCTCCGCCCACTTCGTCTCAGCTCCTCCAGCTTAGAGTCCAGGTCCAGGTCCTGAGAGGGGGGGGCGGAGGGGGGGCAGAGAGACCAGGAGGCTTAATACAAACATCTACCTTTATTTTGAAGGAGCTTTAACACAAACATCTACCTTTATTTTGAAGGAGCTTTAACACAAACATCTGCCTTTATTTTGAAGGCGCTTTAACACAAACATCTACCTTTATTTTGAAGGCGCTTTAACACAAACATCTACCTTTATTTTGAAGGCGCTTTAACACAAACATCTACCTTTATTTTGAAGGAGCTTTAACACAAACATCTACCTTTATTTTGAAGGAGCTTTAACACAATCATCTACCTTTATTTTGAAGGAGCTTTAACACAAACATCTACCTTTATTTTGAAGGAGCTTTAACACAATCATCTACCTTTATTTTGAAGGAGCTTTAACACAATCATCTACCTTTATTTTGAAGGAGCTTTAACACAAACATCTACCTTTATTTTGAAGGAGCTTTAACACAAACATCTACCTTTATTTTGAAGGAGCTTTAACACAAACATCTACCTTTATTTTGAAGGAGCGTTAATAGAAGCCTCAGCCTCTGTCTCTCTGCAGAGTAAAAACCATTTTAACTGCAGCTCTTGGTTCTTCTTCTCTTTTTCTCGGTAATAAGAGATCTGACTCTGACTCGTGTTCAGTTTACTGCGCGGCGGTGAAACCCTGGAGTCCTCCTCCGCCGCTCCGCAGGGGATTGTGGGTAATGGTCTGACTAGAAACAATAGCTCAGAGGGTCTGAGAGGCTCAGACTCCTCATCTCGCTGAGGAAGGAGTGGACGCCATGGTTTCACATCTGAACACTCCTCATACTAGAGAGAGTGTGTGTGTGTGTGTGTGTGTGTGTGTGTGTGTGTGTGTGTGTGTGTGTGTGTGTGTGTGTGTGTGTGTGTGTGTGTGTGTGTGTGTGTGCGCTCATACTGGTTTATACTGGAGTGTGTAAAGCCTTGTGAACAGCAGATCTGCAGGAGGAGGAATTAAAGCTTCAAGCTCTCTGAGAAAAAGGGGAGGTGGTTGGGGGGGGAGGGGGTGCAGGGGGAGGACAGCCGGATAACGAAGAAGAGGGGGTGATGGAGGGGGGGGATGGGGGGAGTGGGGGTCTCCACCAGATGACGAGTTGGAGGAGAATGAGAAGAAAACAACACAGGAGGAGGAACATGAAGGCAGCGTGAGGTTCATTAGTGAGGAGGAAGACAGGAGGGGGGGGGGGGTAATGTAGAGGAGGAGGGTACCTGCTGTAATGTAGAGGAGGAGGAGGAAGAGGTTATAATGAAAATACAGAGGAGGGGGGGAGGGGGGGGGGGTCCAGTTTCATATTGTTGCTTCATTTTCTCTTTTAGTTCAGACACTGAGAAGAAAAAGAAGAAGAAGAAGAAGGAGGAGGTAGAAGAGAAAGATGAGGAGAAAAAGGAAAAGGAGAAAAAGAAGAAGAAAGTGAAGGACAAGGAGAAACGAAGAAAAGGAGGGAGGAGATGGAGAAAAAGAAGAAAAAAAGGAAGAGGAGGAGAAAAGGATGAAGAAGGAGAAAAACGAGGAGAAAAAGAAGAAGAAAATGAAAAAGAAGAAAAAAAGGAGGAGGAGAAAAGGATGAAGAACATGAAGAAGAAGGAGAAAAAAGAAAAGAAGGAGAAAAAGAAGAAGAAAGTGAAGGACAAGGAGAAACGAAGAAAAAGAAGAAAACAAGGAGGAGGAGGAGAAAAGGATGACGAAGTAGAAAAAGGAGGAGAAAAAGAAGAAGAAAATGAAAAAGAAGAAAAAAGGAGGAGGGGAAAAATAAGAAGGAGGAGGTGGAGGAGAAGGATGAGGAGAAAAAGGGAAAGAAGGAGAAAAAGATGAAGAACGTGAAGGAGAAAAGAAGAAAAAAGAGGAGAAAAAGAAAAAAGAACAAAAAAAAGAAAAAGAAAAAGGAGAAGAAAAAGAAGAAGAAGAGCAGAGACAGTTTGGTCTGAGGGTCTCCTGTCTCCTCTCTGTCTCTGTCCACGGAGCTGATTCTGGATCAGCTCCAGTTCGACTCGTTCAGACTGTGATCGACGACTCATTGATCTTCAGATCAGATCCTGGATCAGTTTGTTGAGTGAACAGAGTTTTTACTGTGTCATGCAAATTAACACAGAAATAAAAACCTCATGAATAAAACATCATGTGACCTTCATCGTGTCTGGGAACAGCCAATCAGACGCCTGCCTGCATGCGGGCGGGCGGGCGTTGCCGGGGGTTACCTGGCAGTACTCGGTGACGATGCAGAAGGCGTCGCCGTGCAGGAAGCTGTGGTGGAAGCTGAGGATGGACGGGTGATGGAGCTGAGACAGGAGCTGGGCTTCAGCCGCCGCGCGCACCGTCTGGTCAGGACGCAGCCCCCCCACCGGGACCTGCTTCAGTACCTTCCTGTTGGGGGGGGGGGGGGGGGGGCAGGTGAGACACAGGTGAGACAAAGTAGAGACACAGGTGAGAGGGAG
>CM064894.1:1082500-1225000 GCA_030347415.2 Decapterus maruadsi
ATTGTGCCTTATTTTGTTTTACATGTTCCTGATTAAACTTCACATCAACAGGCACCAACTGAGTAGAGACTGTATGAATATGAAACTCAGATAAAAAGGTTTTTATGACATAAATTATTATTATTTCTATTTAAATGCTCTGACGTGTTTCCACTGTTAAAGTCAAACTCTTTAAAATGACCAGGTCAAAATGATCAAAATGATCACGCACTGCAAAAACTCTAAGTCGTTCCAAGAATATTTCTAAATCTGCCAGTGAAGCAGGTTTTTTGCTCCACGATCAGATTTTTCTACTGATTTCAAGTAAAAACATACTTGAAAGAAGTAAAAAGTGTCTAAAATGAGTCTGATTTTAGGTAGAATTAGATTTGTTTTGACTAGAAAAAAGACAAATATTCTTGTTAGATTGTGAGTTTGTGCAGCGGCGGGTCGACGGCGCCCCCTGGTGGAACTGAAGCACACGACTGGTGTTTGAGGTTCATTTGAACTTGAGTTTTTCTTGTCGTTCGTCCTTTAAAGAGACGAAACCAGCAGCAGCTCATGAATATTCATGAGGCAGATGACGTCTCATTAATATTCATGAGCCGCCACCAGGTGAGTCCAGGTGTCTCTGCTACTCACAGCTTCTCTCCGTCCGCTGCTCTCGTGTCCTCCACCAGATACACCGAACCGAAGCTTCCTCGGCCCAGGCTCCGCACCATCTTGTATCGCCTAGCAACCAGGCCTCCAGGGGGCGGGGCCTGGCCTGACTCCGCCTCCTGGAACCGGGGCATCCTGTCGGTCGGCTCACCTGAGGACCGAGCACAGGGCAGGTCACTGGTTATAGTTACTAGTTACTTTCCTCCAAAGGTAACTGGGTAAGTAACTGAATTACTAAGTAACTAACTACCAGGAAAAGTAACTATTTGTGTTTTTTCTCAAATATGTCAAATTACTTGGTCCTCCATATAATCCTAAAACGTGTAGACTATTTAACACCTCAAAGTTCATCCCAGGAAGATGGATTTATTTATTTGATTTTTTTTCAAATTGCACAGCTGATAAGAATTTACATTGTACTCGGTACATTGCATTGTACTCTGTAATTTACATTAATTTGCATTGTACTATTTAATGTTCATATGCACTGCTAAATTCATGTTAATATTTTCAGGTTAATTGATTCATGTAATTCTTTGTTTAAATGCTGTATTGTTGATTAATTGTTTGATTTAATGTGGACCCCAGGAAGAATAGTCTTCATATTTATGAGGACTAATGGGGATCCAATAAACAATAAACAATAAACAAACAATAAGCATCCAGCGCCTCCGTCCAATCAGGAGTCACCAAAACTGTTAAATAGACCGTTACTAAGTAAAACAGACCGTTCTGCAGGATATTTACCTCATGTTTCATTTTTACCGTCAATAAACAAAGTTGTCTGAGACTAATCTGATTCTGGCCTCTCCAACGCTCTTCCTGCTTTAAGTAATGGAGCGTTTTATTTTCAGTAACGGCGTGAAACAGTAGGAAACAGTAGAAAAAGTCATTAGTAATGATGTCATTTTAAAATGCTGTTATTCCCATCACTGTTCATTAGGAGACAGTTTAAAGACCTGCAGCAAAAAGGATAAAAGTTAATTTAGTTTAATAAGTTTATTTGTATCAGGGACAACGTACAAAATAACATTAGTCTCAAGATGAGAAGAGATGCTTTGTACCAGATTTAGCTTACTAGCTACTTTCCATCCGTAGTCCCTGGGCAGGTAGAAAACAATAAAAGAGTAGAATAGAAAAGGTAAGAATTAACAGTTTACATAGCATTCTATACATATATACACCCTGTAACACATCACAAACATTCAAGACATAGACCTAGAAAAAGAAATTATGACTTATGATTAATGCTGACATGTCTGATTTTTTATGATCCATTGCTTGACCTCCCAGGAAAAAACATTGAGGTCTGTGCAAAGCTTCAGATTAGTTGGAAGACTGTTCCATGATTTTACAGATTTAAAAGCGATTTGCAAGCGATGAGTTTAAATTCAGGTTCAAACTAATATAATTTAATCATAATTAACTAATTCCTCATTCATCATGATTGATATTTTCTACTTTTCTATATCTGACCATCATTTAAAAAGAGGAAACAAAGTAAACTTTAATAATCAAAAGGCTTTTATTTTGAAGGTGTGACCGGATGTTAAGACGCTCTGTCCGATAATTTGAGGGTTTTAAACGTGGCGTCTGTGGATGTTTGTCAAACTGTGGATGTGAGTGATGTCATCAGTTCATCTGAATCTAACCAACCGGAGGAGAGAAGTTAAAGTCGAAGTCTCGGTAGAAACGGCGGCGTGGCGGCGTCTCCTCGCGACGCCATCACCGTTAATAATAAATGAGGAAGTTGAGGTGAAATAAAAGCAGGTGTAAATGAAACAGGAGGTTGTTGTTTACCTGCAGCTGCACCGAGAGGAACGCTTCCGTGTTTGACCCAGTCTCCATGGAGACAAGCCCAGCCCCGAGACACACACACACACACACACACACACACACATACACACACAATGGATTTATATCCATGACACACACACACACAGACAGACACACACACAGACACTCACTCATAACAAGAATTTTTCAGTTTCTGAGTCACTTTTTGATTAAAAAACAAAAACAGCAGACTGTAGAAACTATAGGAAACCTCTGTGTTTCCTCAGAGAAGTGACAATAAACAACATTAATTACATAATAAACAAAGACAACAACACTGAAACACAACACAGGAAATAAAACGTGAATAAACATCATTAGTTCAACTTTTATTTTGTTAAACTGAAACTTTTTCATTTCCTGTTTGTTTAAAAAATTAAAAAAAATATGTTCTCATTTCTTTATTGTTGTGAAACGATGAAAACAAAACTATGAGTCAGACTGATAAAGGTTCACTCTGCGCTTTTATTTTGAAGGGCTGATCCAGCTTCACTTCAGAGTGTTTACGTCTTATCATCGCTGTAATGAACTCTGTTGATGTTGCTGAGTTCAGTATGTGTGTCCTCCAGAGACGGAGCCGTGACTCACACTCTCCATCGCACACACACGCACACACACACACAGAGACACAGACACACACACACAGAGACACACACACACACTGGTTCCTGCTGAGAACTCTGTGGCTGTGAACAAACACTGTGAACTTTATTTAGCAAAACATTCAAACACACACACACTTTTTTAATGTGATGACGACAAATGTCCCTGAAAGGACGGAGGATTAGGGCCAGAGAATAAAGTCGTACATTTACAAGAATAAAGTCGTACATTTCCTACGAGAAAAAAGTCATAACATTACGAAATGAAGTCATAAATCTACGACTTTATTCTCTAAGTTTGTTAATTTTTTATTTGTCAATGTGGCGCTGATACTCGGTCGTACTCTGAACATCATTGAAGCTGCTCCTCTTCTTCTTCTGTGTCTTATTGTTTGTCAGTCAGTACTTTCAGAATAAGAGCGTGACACTGAACTGGTGCAATGAGCCTTTAATTCAGAACATGCAACAAATCACAGCTTGTTTAAAAAAAAATGTAAAAAAAAAACCCAACACAAGTCATGTGATGTGACATTAACACTGTGAACACCTTCATCCTCCTCCTCCTCCTCCTCCTCCCCCCCCTCCCCCCTGTGAGCCGTGGCCCCGCGGACCAATCAGCTCAGCTCTCAGCAGGTCACATGACCCGCCTGCACTTCAACTCAACATTAAGGCACTTTGGAGAAAAATGGAGACAAGTGAAAGACGATCAGCGTGATCGAGCGCTCAGGGAGTCGCTTCCTGTCTGAGCGCCGGTGCTGATCTGATCTGATCTGAGGTCAGTCTGAGCTGCAGCGAAAACTAGAAACAAAAGAAAAGTTCAAGTCCGTTTGAACTTCAAAGAGAGAAAAAGTGAAAAGATCAAAGGTTTAAAGGGGAAAAGCACCGTTTATCTGAATAAAGATTCATTTAGTTTGAATGTTCGTTGAGCAGCTAATGTTGCTAAAGCTAATGCTGCGTTTTAACTTTATTTTGAAAAGCTCTCTATAATAAATAAGACTGGACTTGTTTAGTAGGAGAGTAAATCTCTGAGCTGACCCCGGATCAGCACCGGAACTCCGACGCTCCGGACTCTCCGGTCGCCTCCGTAAGATACAAACATGGCAAAAATAAATAATGTAAACAGTCTGGTTGGTCGGTTGGTTCTGATCCGGACCGAACCGGATCGAACCAGACCAGACCAGATCCACTCGGGTCCAAAACCAAAGATGGAAAACATCCAAAACTGTAAACTGGGCAGAAACCGATGGAAAAAACCCGTTTATCAAAAAGTTCAACAATAGAAAATCTGAGCGAGGTCATGCGAACTGAGCAGGAAGTGACCGAGTGACATTCAGTGACGTCAGCGGCGGTGGCGTTGGCGTTGGCGTGGAGACGATTGATCAGTGTGATCAGTTAAAGGTGAGCAGAGCGAAGCAGCAAAACAAGAAGCAGCAGTTTGACACGCCCAGTGGATCCATCCACATCCACCTCCTTCAGGACTGATTCAATGACACTCCGTAAAAATCAGCGTCGTGATCGATTTGGCTCGTTTGATCTGTTCTCACATCTCGATTGTCTTTTATTTTGAAAATTAACCCCTCCAGACGAGTTTCCTGTAGGTTTTTTTTTTTACTTTGTAACGTTTTTTACTCAGATCTGAAGTTTCGACCAGAGATTATTGTTTTATTATTGATAAATCTATAAATCTACTGATCAGTTTCAAGAGAAACGCTGAGCCAATAATGTTTCTTTAGACCTGATCAATAACTTCATTGATGACTCCGTCTGTCCCACAGTGTGCAGCAGCTTCACGTCCAACACCAGAAGACAAAAGACAACAGAGAATCTAGACGTCCTCACGGTCGTCATCCAGGAGAGACACTCACTTTCAGTCCAATCAGACGTCAACCTTCCTGTGTCCTCTGTCCTAAGTCCTGTGTCCTTTGCCCTAGGTCCTGTGTCCTTTGTGTTAAGTCCTGTGTCCTATGTCCTAAGTCCTGTGTCCTACATCCTGTGTCCTAAGGCCTATGTCCTAAGTCCTGTGTCCTAGGTCCTCTGTCCTAAGTCTTATGCCCTAAGTCCTGTGTCCTACATCCTTAGTCTTTTGTCCTCTGTCTTAGTCCTATGTCCTAAGTTCTGTGTCCTACATCCTTAGTCCTGTGTCCTATGTCCTTAGCCCCGTGCCCTACGTCCTAAGTCCTCTGTCCTGTGTCCTACATCCTGTGTCCTAAGGCCTCTGTCCTGTGTCCTACATCCTGTGTCCTAAGTCCTTAGTCCTGTGTCCTAAGTCCTCTGTCCTGTGTCCTACATCCTGTGTCCTAAGGCCTCTGTCCTAAGCTCTGTGTCTTGTGTGCTGCTGCAGAGGAAAAGTAAAGACACGTCCGTCCCCTCACTAAGACATGTGGTGTCTGATGGACAGTAGTAAGGCAGTGAGGAAACAGCTCGGCTCCACATCATCAGGAGTTTGGAAACAGGAAACGGCAGGAGATTTTCACAATAAGATCACAGACCGCCAGCTCCAGCAGCCGGAGACAAAACTATGTTTTTAATCCTATGAACATTTCTCAGAGATGGAAACGCTGCGGTGGCAGAAATGATCTGATTGGTCAGTTTGAACCCTCAGTCTGCTTTCTGATTGGTCGGCTAACTGGTGACTGTATAAAAGATTTAAATGGCACTGATTCCAGCGTATTGACACGTATGCACATTATTTTATAACAACACTTTACACTAATTTACAGTTAAATTACTACATAAAGCCAGTGTGGCTAAAGCTAGCAAACTAACTATCCTCGCTAAGACGTAAGATCATCTTGACATTATCAACAATAAGATTTAATTTAGCTCATTAGCTAATTATTGTTGATATTATCAATAATAAGGCAACGTTAGGCTTAAATGATCTCATAAAATGGCTAATTGGTTTAATTATTCCTCTTTCTGTCACAGCTAACGACACTTTACTACTAGCCTACATGCAGCCAGTCAGGCTATGGCTAGCTAGCGAGCTAACTATCCTTGCTAACAGGTAAGTTCACCTTCACATGATCAACAACGAGGCCATGTCAGGTTTGAATTAGCTCATTGGTTGAAATATTAATGACGTACTATTTAAGTGGCTAGCTGGATTAGCTTCTGGCTATCTAGCAATGACATGGCTCGCTAGCTGGATTAGCTTCTCCAGCTAGCCTAACGTGGCTAATAGTTCATTTGGCTGTTTTCAGTTGAATGTTGATCAGAAATGTTTATAGAACTAAAACAAAAAAACTAGTTTGTTTTGTTTTGTCCAGAGACACTGATTGGTCAGAAACTACGGAGCGGTGGGTCACATGATGTGGAAATTCACGTGCACATGGTCGTTAAATACCTGGGATTGTAACGGATTGTTATGATTTGTGTGATCACAGATCGATGCCGGGCGTCAGACGAACAGTGAAAGCAACACAACATGCAGAGACAGATTCAGACGAGACGTTGCCTCAGATTTAAATGTTGTGCTTCAACAGTCAGAGAGAAAACAGTAGAAAAGCGAACGAACGAACATGCTATGATTGTTTGATTCAAGTGCAACACGTCAGATATTTACAGATTTCACTGTTTGTCAGAGCCAGACGTCAATCTGTGTCTTTGTTCTGTCCACTTTATTTTAATATAAGTTATTTTTATTGTAGGCTATGTTGTAAACATTGAACTGATCCACATCTCTAAGAGTTATTGATCCACAGAGACGTTAACTCTTTACATGTGTTCATTATTAAAGTCTTTTGTTTTATCTTTTCATGAAGATGTCTGATTCATCTAGAGGTAGATTTTATTCATCTGTACAAGTTTTATTCATTTGTTTGTCCACATTAAATCTGTATTGATTATTGACCATATTTATTGAGTAGAATTTTATTTATCAGTAAAAACCTTTAATTCTCTGCTTGTGCTTTACCTATTAATTTAATAATAATTTGTTTTATTAATTGGATTGTTTCTGTTTATCTGTACAGATTCTTTAATATTGGTCATTATTTTGCATAATATTCATTATTAATCTTAATAAATGCTGAACTTGTGCACATGTTTCCACCTCAGTGACGGTCTGTGTGGTTTGAGCCCTGTGAGCCACCGTAGAGACGCTGCTCGGTGTGGAGCTGATTCTGTTTGTGCTTCAGTCGTCACTGAACTTCAATTTAAATATTTAAAAAGCACCAAGAAGAGTTGTTGTTGTTGTTGTTGTTGTTGAATACTGGTGGACGTGTGGTGAACGCAGCTCAGAGTCTGATACTGAACTAAAAGGCTGAAGCAGCGGAAGTGATCGATCGATTGAACCGAGTTTAAGTGATGCATCATGGGAGTTCCTGCCCCACCCACACAGAGTAAATTACCCATGAAAACCTCAGATCAATGGCACATTCATCATGTTCAACACAGCAGTGAAACCACTGTTTAAAGGCCTCAGCATCATCTTCATCATCAGCATCATCTTCATCATCAACTGTCTGACTTCCTCTGTGTCTGTGGCTGCAGCTGCGAGCTAACAGGCTAACTGGCTAACAGGCTAAAAGCATTGTCATAAAAAAAAAAGCAGAAACACAAACACAAAGCTCTTAATGTGAAACAGCAGCTGGCACAGGAGGAGATAGTGCATTTGTCTGGGACTACTTTCAGTGGCGGATTCATCCACAGTGTTCGGGGCACGTACGCTCGTCTGTGGATCGGTTTCGTGTCGACAATAAGAAAAATACAGATCAGCAGTTTTTCTTCTTCTTGTTTTGTGTTGTTAGCATGCTAATGTTTTTTTTGTTCCACTGGTTCAATTCACATTAACGAACGATAGAGAGCCTAAGCGGAAGCAGGAAGTAACGGTCACCATGGGACCTCAACTCTAAAAAACAGTCCATTCAAATGAACGAGAGTGAGATTTTTATTTCGTCATCTGATTGAATTGCGCCACGAGAAAAAAATATGACCTCTACCTGTTTAAAACATCACGTTTCATCCGAAAAAATCCGCAGTTTATCGTAAAACTATTGTAGAATAAAATTCTGAAGAATCTGTAACCAGAAAGACTACAAGTCGCGTAGGTGACGCCACACACCAAATGCCGCCGTTTACCGTGTCAGTTGGTGACGTATTTTTTGTGGGACAGCAGATCTGTAGTCCGTAGAGCAGCCTTCACACAAAATACATTCTTCTGTTGCCGTTTTACGATAAACTGCGGGTTTTTTCGGATGAAACGTGATGATTTAAACAGGTAGAGGTCATATTTTTTTCTCATGGCGCAATTCAATCAGATGACGAAATAAAAATCTCACTCTCGTTCATTTGAATGGACCGTTTTTCAGAGTTGAGGTCCCATGGCCGCGCTACTTCCTGCTTCCGCTTAGGCTCTCTATTAGCATGCTATTGTTGTTGTTGTTTTGTTTTTTAGCACACGTTAGCATTAGCCCCTGAGTAAGGTTTTAGCATGCTAACAGAGTCATTAGCATGCAAGCTAGTTCCCGTAAAATATTAGCTTGTTAATGTTTGTTAGCACACGAGAGTGACGACAACGACAGAGTCACAGTTCACATACTTCCTCTAGTACTCACATGTAGTACACTGTAGACTCATGTAGTACACAGTATAGACATGTAATATACTCATGTAGTACACAGTATATATACTAATGTGGTACACTGTATACCCACATGTAGCACACTACCAATGTATTACACTGTATACTCAAGTAGTACACAATGTAGTACACTGTATACTCAAGTAGTACACAATGTAGTACACTGTATACTCAAGTAGTGCGCAGGATACATGCAGTATAAACTCTTGTACTACACTGCATACCAAAGTAGTACACAGTGTACACTCATGTAGCACACAGTACACTCATGTAGTAGCCTACACTGTGCAGTCTACTCAGTAGTACATGCAGTACACAGTGTACTAACACAGTGTTAAGTCGTCATGACGACCACCACAACATGTGACCATGATTGTCGCTCGCCAAAATGTCCGCCGCCTCCGCCTTTTGCTCACGTGTTCAATGTGACATCAACGTCGTCCGACGCCGTTTATAAAACTTTGAGTGTATTTTGGCCCCTCCCCCTTTTTTTCTGCCACGCAGCCAAGATGGCGGCCGTGGAGGGAGGGGTTTCCGTCCCATCCAGGAAGTGAGTGAAACGCGACTGTGTGAATATTTTTAGTGTGCTAGCAAAATTAGCGTAGCGAGCTAACAGGGCTAAATACTGTTTACAAAGTGTTTCCAGGCTGCGTTCGATGATAAAACTGAGCAGAATTAATTAAAACTGTTGTTGTTGTTGTTGTTGTTGTTGTTGTGACGCTGCAGCTGGTCTCAGACCGTGTGGGCGTGGCCAAACGGAAAACATCTGACTGGTTTATGGCACTCGACAGGAAATTAAGAATTGTTCCTTTTAAAACGCAGATTAAAACTTTTCTAAGTAGCAGCGGGGCGGTGGTGGTGGGGGGGGGGGGCAGCAGGAATCATGGGAAATGTAGTCGTAACGGAAGGTTTTAAAATGTGACACTGAGCACCTTTAACTGGATTCAGAGGTTTGTTTGATAAAGATTCAATTAGGGATTTTTTTTTAAAAAAACAACTGTTCTGAGTTATGACGTCACTACTGTCCTGTCAGGGCGTTACCATGACGATCAGGTGATGATGTTTGTTGTTGAAGAAAAAATAAAATAAAATAAAAAAATAACGACGACTGGTCCTGGATCAGCGCTGTGTTCTGTTATACCTCCCGCTGCACTGTACGAGTTATATCATCCAATCAGGTTTAATCGTTCGGTCGGTCCCGGTGGTTGTTGCCGGGCAGGAAACGGGACCAGGACACGCAGCAGACTGCCCACACACACACACAGCCACAGGGTGCGTTCAAGAGCGCGCACTGTTTACACTGCAGCACCTGGAGAGAGCGGGAAAAAAAAAAAAAAAAACTGTGTAAAATCTGTGTCATGTGTCTGTTGCTCACATGACTGAGCGTCTCGTATCACACACACACACACACACGCACACACACACACACACACACACAGCTGGTTCAGGATCAGTCCGTTCCCTTTAATGGGCGATTAGCAACGTTAGCTTCTTAGCATTCCTCCCATTCACTGACACAGGCTCTGCATTCAACTACAGAAGAACTGAGCATGAAGACTGAAAACGATTGACACGCCTGATTGGTTGGTTGATTGATTAAAGGGATATTCAGGCTAAAATGTAACCCATGGTCTAACACACCATCAGACCCAGTAGAACCCCCCCCCCCCCCCCAACTCCAGAGATCAACAAACTTCTCTAGTTGTAGAGACTTCAGACCTGACCAGTCGATCACCGAGTCCAGTAACGTTTAGTTTCTAACCTGCAGCAGCTTTTCTGTGACAGTTTGATCAACTCAACTCTGTTCATCTCTGTTTAACCCTTTAACTCTAGTTACCGTTAAGGACCCCACATACTCGGGCGTACTGTGCGCGTACTGTGAGCAGCGCGGACTCGGAGCGCACTGTCCGCGGACATTTGAGCCTTCATAGTCGGGCGTACGGCGTCACAATAAAAACAGGTCGATATGAAGATTTCCCGCCGAGCAGTCTATTGTGTGACACTGAGTACGCATACGCGGAGTACGCGCGGTCGTAAATATTGAGCTTTGCGCGGACCGCTCGGGCGGACGTCCGCTTTGGGTACGCATTGAGTACGCCTCGAGTATGCGCGGACGTCCGCGGACACATGTACGCCCGAGTATGTGGGGGCCTTAAGAAACAGAGCAGAACGCTGATGCACTCTGTGATCGACTGGTCAGGTCTTCTGCATCAGCAGGAAGCAGCTGGAGGAGGAGGAGAGGGACTGAGTTGTGTTTTGGTCTCTTTTCAATAGAAACCAGTCGAAGCCAGCAGGTGTTTGATGATTGGTATTATGGGATGGAGCCCTGTTTGTACTGTTGATGTAGTCTGGTGCTGTTCTGGGTGTTATTTGTGGCTGTGAGCGGCTTTTTGATAGAGGTTGGCTGGTGGATCCATAGACAGCAGTGTGTTTCTATCTGTAGCTGAAGTCACTACAACTAGAGAAGTTTGTTGATCTCTGGAGGGGGGGGGGGGGGGGGGTTCTACTGGGTTCTACTGGGTTCTACTGGGGGGTCTGACGGAGCCTTAGACCATAGGTTAAACTTACAGAGGACTATCCCTTTAAGTGTGTAAGGGGAAGGGGGGGGGGGGGGTCGTACCGGTCTGGTGGGGGCCACAGGTCACGCTGTAGGACGTCCACAGACTAACAGCCATCAGGAAGGTGGCGATGAAGCCGAACACCTGCAAACACACACAGGAAACACACACTGATACACAACATCTTGACTATTTACAACTTATTAGCTATTAGTTGAAGTCTTTATTGTTAATTAACCCTTTACTCTGTTTCTATGCACTATGCTGATTGATTCTTAATGATTGACTGTGCAGCTGAGAAACGTATCTATCTATCTATCTATCTATCTATCTATCTATCTATCTATCTATCTATCTATCTATCTATCTATCTATCTATCTATCTATCTATCTATCTATCTATCCATCCATCACACTAATAACACACTGATGCACGTAGCTCTGGATCAACTCTCGTATTTCCTGTATAAATAATAATAAATAAACCAGAGCAGTGAAACCACCAGATGCTGCTCAACCTGCAGAACAACAGGTCAGTGGAGCAGTGTGTGTGTGTGTGTGTGTGTGTGTGCGTGCGCACCGTAGCGGCGACCAGCGCGGACACTCCTGAAGCGTTCACGGCGCCGATGATGGAGGCGATGAGGGTGAGGACGGTGCCGACGGAGTAATGGAAGAACTCCTGCAACAAGACGGACCAATCACAGTCAAGTAAAGGACCAGTCACAATAAATTAAAGGAGCAGTCACAATAAATTAAAGGACCAGTGTCACATGTTGTGGCCTCTAATGTCTTATTTTGTTGAACTCTGTCATAAAGGAGAGAGACTACACTGTTCAGTGTTTTCTATTGGTCAGTTCAGGTCATGTGACCGTAGGTTACAGGAAGTGCAGTCATTCTTTCTCCATGCGGTCAGGCCGACAGTTCCTCTGTTCTGCTACGTCACAGCCTCTGAACTACGTTTTGTTTCTTCTTCTTCTCTTTTCTCTGAAGCTTCAGTTTGAATGTTTTCATTTCTCTTCTCTGTTTATTACAACAATTTAAATCTGATTAACATTCACTCAGTCAGAGAGACAGAGATCTTCTATGTGAGAAGATGCCTTCCTCTTTCTTTAGTTCCTGCTGTAGATTGAGAGTGTGAACGAACACACAAACACACACACACGTGCGCGCTCACCGTGAGCGGCCAGTTGATGCAGGGCATCCCCGCCTGCAGCCGGAACAGGTGCATGAGGAAGAAGATGAGGAAGGCGATGAGGAACCAGAGCGCCACCACCTCGAAGAACTGGAAGGCGGCCCAGCTGGGCCAGCCGCGCGAGCAGTGGACGCACAGGAAGACGATGAGCAGGGCCAGCTGCACGCACACACACACACACACGCACACACGCACACACACACACACACACACAGATACGGTTAATGTGTGTGACTGCTGCACCTGAAGGAGGTGTGAAGAGAAACTGCTCCACGCTTCCTGCTCATGGGTTCAGACTGAACATGAAGCAGATTCATCATCGTGTTGCACATGGAAATATAATGTGTAACATGCAGTAAACACACACAGGTGCATCTCAATAAAGCAGAATATCATAGAAAAGTTTATTTATGTTAATAATTCAATTCAAAAAGTGAAATTAAAACTTTATATGGATCCATTACACACACGTCTTTACTTTACGTGTTGAACTGAACCTGTTCACATTTAATGAAGACTTAAATCAAAAGTTTGGTTGAGGCTGTTTGAGTTGAACAATGATGTAAATGGACTTTTCCCTGACTGCGCCTGTACAGGTTAGATGTATGTATTGATCTGTAACGGTGAGATGTGAATCTACAAACATGAGAATAAAAACATGATCAATAAACATTAATTATGAATTTACTCCTATTGCTGACTAGATGACGTCGATCAGCTGATGACTATAAATAAATAGGACATCAGCATCACATGAGGAAACATCAAGGGAGTGTTTGATTATTGATTCATCAGCAGCAGCTGCAGCAACAGTTACTGATCAGTATCGATCAGCTATAGTTTTAGTTATAAACACAGTCACAACTACACTAAATGACCCTGAATTGTTCATATTTTCGGCTGCACGTGAGATTATTAACGAAGAGACAACATGCAGATCGATTAATCAATAAAATCAATCACCAATTAAACTCCAGGATCAACGTGGTGATTGATCAACGTTATTATTTCAACTATTAATATAATAACTTCTCCTCATAATAATAATAATAACAACAACATGCAGACAGACGAGCAGCGCGAGCCACACCCCCGCTTCACGATCAATAAATAATTCAACACTTTGTCAAACTCCGGTTCTCTCCGCGGCGCCTCGGTGAGAACATCCCCGGCTCGGAGCCCTCCCATCCCGGCTACACCCCGGTCCCCTCCCCGGTGAAAACCCCCGGAGCTCTCACCATCTGTCCGATCTTGAGCAGCCCCGGGATGGAGCCGCTGTAGCCCGGGTTGAGGCTGCAGCCGTCACCGGGGCTCCGGGTGGT
Organism: Decapterus maruadsi; assembly: GCA_030347415.2. Taxonomy (NCBI): domain Eukaryota; kingdom Metazoa; phylum Chordata; class Actinopteri; order Carangiformes; family Carangidae; genus Decapterus; species Decapterus maruadsi. The sequence continues at coordinate 1,096,234 of CM064894.1, forward strand.
GGTTGTCGTGGTGATGACGGTGTGCGACATGCTGTTTGTTTGTTTGTTTGTTTTTAACGGGTAAATAAATAAATAAATAAATCAATAAACGATGATCGATGAGTTTTAAAGTGGAGCTGATCGAGCAGCAGCAGCAGCAGCAGACGCTGTTTCTGTCCGTCAGGCACCGACACAGACCGGGGAGTCGCTCCAGAGCTGGGCCGCCGTCAAACACACCGGATACACACCGACACTTCCGGGAACGGACTTCAAAATAAAAGCTCGGGTCTCCAAAACTTCACTGTAGAAAAACTGATGAAGAAGTTCAGTCAGAAAAATGATTTATTTTGAAATTCTGCAGTTTTTATTTAATTTTGAAAGAAAAAAAGGTAGGCCTAGATAATTTTTTCTCTCTATAAAATATAGTCATGGCAAAAATGAACAGCGTCTCTAGTTTTACTGTGTTTGAGTCTGAGTAAATTACTTTTTTTTTGTTTTATTCTATCAACTACCAACAACATTTCTCCCAAAATTGAAAAAATAATATTGTCATTTAGAGCTTTTATGGTTAAACTAGTCTAAATAACAGAAATATCAAGTCTTTTCAGACCATGAATCTGAATAATGCAAAGAAAACATGTTGATATTTATTCCTAAACAACACAGCAAGAACATTTGAACTCAGGAAGATTTTATAAATAAGTTTTTGTGGGATAATGTCAATGTTTAATCCCAGCTGTGGGATTATAAAACCAGATGTGGTTCAGGTGATGACCTCATCAGGTGATGACATCATCAGTGTCTCATTAAGTAGAAGGAGTTGTGTTTGTGTCAATATTTAAAAAAGAAAAGACTGACTGTAATAGGCATTGATCAATGATATCGATCTGAAAGAGTAAGTCCAGAGGCTCGGATGGAGGAGGAGGAGGAAGAAGAAGAGGAAGACTAGGAAAAGGAAGAGGATGAAGATGAAGATAATGATGCTTTAACATGCGCTTCAACTGGGAGCAGCAAAGTCTGGTAGCTCTGAGTTTTTGAGTTTTTACTCAACATTTTGCTTTATTTTTGTTGTGTTTTTGTCATCTACTGATGGATGCTTCTATGGAGAGAAGAGATTCTTCAAAGATGAGCTTTTTTAATTGAAAATGGACAGATCTGGAGGACATCATCCTGTCCCAGAAGAGATGAAGAGGTGCTTTTGTGGTGGTTGTTGTGCTGCTGCTGCTGCTGCTGCTGCTGCTGCTGGTGCAAAGTTAAAGGCTTGGAGGTGGAGATGTCCGGTCCTTCCTGAGGTCAGTCATCATTGGAAATATCAACTCTCTGTCCAACAAGAGTGATGAAGAGCTGGAGATATTGGTGAAGACCCAGAAAGTAGACATTTATTTTATTTTTTCAAATCATAACACTTGTGTACATCCCACCCAATGGCAACTGCTTAAGTTCCATCTGAAGTTCTCCATGAAGTTGTTGCTAGGATACAGACTAAACATCCTGAGGCACTAGAGCACTGAAGAAGGAGGAGGCCTGGATCCACTTCATGGCACCTTGACTGACTAGGAAAGCAGCGGTGGTGGACGGCTCCTCTCTCCTTGCTGCAAGATGGAGGAATATAGTCGTGGGGCAGATCAGCAAAATGATTTGGCCCCTCCACCAATGATCCTGATCCACCCAGCTGCCCCTTCACCATCGCTCCTGCTCCATCCAGCGGTCCTGCTGCATCCGGTGGTGGCCCTTCTCCACCTGACGGTTCCTGCTCCATCCCGTGGCCCTGCCCCACCTGGCGGTTCCTGCTCCATCCAGAGGCCCTGCTCCATCTTTATTTTCTTTTTTCTTTTTCTGTGTGTCATTGTCGTATAAGCTACTGGACTAATTTGAATTTCCCTCCTTGGGATGAATAAAGTATTCTCTACTCTACTACTCTCTATGAAGATGAGGTAATCTGATTACATGTTTGTTTATCAACACATCGGGTCCATAATAGAATAAAACCAAAGTGTGTGTAAATGTGTCTTTAGAAACAGAGCGTTGGTGCTTTTATTTTGAAGTGGACATCCTGGATGTGCTGTGTGTTGGTTTGTGTGAGTGTGTGTGTGTTGACTGCTCGGTGTGTGTGTGTGTGTGTGTGTGTGTGGAGGTGTGGTCTGTGTCAGGAAACACTGCAGCAGCAGCAGCAGAGTGTGAAAGCTTCCAGAGAAACACACACAGACACACACACTGTTCAGTAATAACAGAGCGCTTCGCCTCACAATAACGCACACACACACACACAGGACAGACTGTTCCAGCTCAGGACTGTGTGTGTGTGTGTGTGTGTGTGTGTGTGTGTGTGTGTGTGTGTGTGTGTGTGTGTGTGTGTGTGTGTGTGTGTGTGTGTGTGTGTGTGTGTGTGTGTGTGTGTGTGTGTGTGTGTGTGTGTGTGTGTGTGTTTTCTCTGGTTCGTTCTGGCTCCGACTCCATGGAAGTAAAAACACTGAGCTGTGATGTTCACGTCCTCTGTGTGTGTGAGAGTGTGTGTGTGTGTGTGTGTGTGTGTGTGTCTGTGTGTCTGCTCTGTGTGGAAAACAGGAAACGTTTGTAAAAAAAGAAAAGAAAAGAGAAAGTAAAATAAAAGTTCCATTTCCAGAAACAAACCAGGTTCAAACGCGTGGTGGAAATCCTGTAAAACGTCTCATTTCTGTCAAAACTAAACTCTTTCCACTTAAAACCAAACTCATCGCCTAAAAATCAACTTGTTTCTGATCATTTTCACTTGTTTCAAACGTATTTTCACTGAAAATCAGTAGAAAAATCTGTAATAGTTTGTAATAAGAAAGAAAAACCTGCTCCACTCTCAGATTTTTCTACTTATTTCAGTGAAAATCTGCCTGAAAGAAGTAAAAAGTGTCTAAAAACAAACTGCTTTTAATGTAAAGAGTCTGATTTTAACTAGAAATAAGACAAATATTCTTGCAGTGTAAATGTATCCTACAAAATAAGAGCCTGAGTGAACGACGGGGACGGAGGACGATGCTGAAGTCTGATAAACATCTGTAGCTACTGTAGACCAGCAGCAGGAAGTGTTACCATGGAGACGTGGCAACAAATTCCTCACACCTCCGACCACATCCTGTGGCCACAAGGTGGTTAAACACACACCGACACACACACACTGCTGCAAAAACACAAACTCTCACCAAGAATATTTGTCCTATTTTTAATAAGCAGCTTGTTTTTAGACACTTTTCACTTCTTTCAAGCAGATTTTCACTGGAAATAAGTACAAAAATCTGAACGTGAAGCAAAAAAACCTGCTTCAGTGGCAGATTCTGCTACTTATCAAGTGAAAATGTGTTTGAAACAAGTGAAAATGATCTGAAAACAAGTTGATTTGTAGCTGATGAGTTTTGTTTTAAGCAGAAAGAGTTTAGTTTTGACAGAAATGAGACATTTTGACAAAAACATAAACAAATATTCTTGGTAAGAGTTTGAGTTTTTGCAGCTGCAGACTGAGCCATGTTGTTGTATATTCTATGTGTTTGTGTTTGTGTTGTTGTGAGGTTGTTGTGTTGACAGCGCGGCGGCGGCCGCAGCAGGAACCTCCGGCGAACCGCAGCCGTCACCAAACCACAGGTTGGTTTGGGTTGAAAGGTTCAGTCAGAGCTGCTGATTGGCTGCAGACGGCGTGACCTCACTCTGATCTGAAACCAACTGTGGCAGCGGTTACATGCTGAGTGTGTGTGTGTGTGTGTGTGTGTGTGTGTGTGTGTGTGTGTGTGTGTGTGTGTGTGTGTGTGTGGTGCAGCAACAGTGATGTAACAGGTATTGGAGAAAGTTATTTAATCACAAAACACAAAACAAACCGTCAGTGGTTGAGTTGAAAAGAAACTGTGACTGACAACAAGAGCATCTTTGACTCTTCTGTCTGCATCTTTAAAGGGACAGTTCAACATTTAGTCAAACTGTCCCATCACCATAACCCCTATAGTCATAGCAGTAGGTTCATTACCTTTAATTGTCAGTGCAAGCTATTTTTAGAACGGCGGAGCAGAGCCGTGAGCTGCTCAGAGCTACGCTACGGAGGCTCATTATGGGATTTCTTGGTTTCCTTCATCAAACTCATCAAATACACAATCCAACAACTCCACAACGCTCTGGTGGACAAGTTGTGACCTGCACATTCACCACGCTATGAGATAATAACACAACGTTACCACATAGAGTTGTTTTAGAGGGAAATTCATGCAAAACCTCTGATGCACGTTGCCTTCAGGGACAGTTGTTCATCAACAGTACATCCCAATACTCCATGTGGAGTTGCTGGATTGTGTATTTGATGAGTTTGATGAGGGAAACCAAGACATCCCATAATGAGCCTCCGTAGCGTAGCTCTGAGCAGCTCACGGCTCTGCTCTGCCGTTCTAAAAACAGCTTGCACCGACAATTAAAGGTAACGAACCTACTGCTATGACTATAGGGGTTATGGTGATGGGACAGTTTGACTAAATGTTGAACTATCCCTTTAACTACAAAGCAGGTGATGTTAGTTGTTGCTGCTACTTCTTCACATGGAAGATAAAGGACTAAACCTAGTGACCCATGCTCTCCACTACACACACACCGACAGCTGCTACCAGACGGACACGAACACAATGAAGCCGTCGGCTTGTTTCCATAGTGGTCCCTATTGTTTATGTGTGTGTGCAATGACCATGAAGGGAAAGTGTGGGTGTGCCTCACACACTGCAAAGGTTGGGAACAATTTCAAATTACAATTACAATTCAGAATCAAAAAGACAGTGAAAAATGTGAAAAATTAAATATAACCATGTACATGTAGCAAAGCACAGCCTTATTAAAATAAACCTAAATATTAAAACCACTCGTCTCTGATTGCCCTTAACTCACTGATTCCCAGCCCTTTTATAGAGCGGTCCGTACCTTGTGCCAGCATTTTGGGGTATTTGGGTATTATTTCAAGTCCTACAGAATATTTTAAAACACCAAACAGCTCAAAGGAAAGAGGAGACTCTCTCTTTAACTATAAAAACCATTTGTTTGTACCTTGTTCCATTCTTGATTTATCTAAAGTTGAATACAGCCTGGTTGCACCAAAAAGAACACTTTTTTTTTCTAGAAAGCTGAGAAAATGCATTTTTGTGAAAGAGGCAGTGATTTATACTTTTTAATTTTGGCTTTAAAAAAAATTCACATGTTTTTTCATTGTACAAAAACAATTAAAAAAACAACAACAACTAAAATACAATAAGTAGGAGTCCTACACTGCAAAAACTCAAAATCTTTCCAAGAATATTTGTCTCATTTCTAGTCAAAACTAAACTCTTTCCACTTAAAATAAGACTCATCACCTAGAAATTAACTTGTTTTTTAAGTAGAAAAATCTGCCAATGGAGCGAGTTTTTCTCTCTTATTACAAGCACAGGAAACTTGCTCCATTGGCAGATTTTTCTACTTATAAAACAAGTTAATTTCTAGGTGATGAGTTTGATTTTAAGTGGAAAGAGTTTAGTTCTGACTAGAAATGAGACATTTTGAGTCTTTGCAGTGTATGTATTTTTTCATTGTACAAAAAAATAAAAAATAAAACAACTAAAATACAACAAGTAGGAGTCCTACTCTGCAGAGTCTCCCCTACCCCCCCCCCCAATTCACACCATTGGCCCTAATTTGAAAACACATTGAGTAATAAGTAACGTTCTTCAGTCTCAGAACAGATATTTGTGTAGTTCTGGTGTTTCTGCGAACACAGTCCACGTAGTCGGTGACTCTGGTTTGTCGGCTTCCCTCACACACAAGACGACTTTTGAAAATATTGAACAGGATTAACATTTACAAGCGTCAGCTCAGAGCATTTCACAAGCAGATCGTCTGAGAAATCGACTCCTAACACCTCACAGCACAGGATCATCTGGTCTCTCTCGACTGTGGTTTCCATTAAAGGCGAAAAAGCCCAAAAAATATAGACTTTAATTTGTTGAAAGAAGACTTTGTCCCTCGCCTTGGACACTGAATTTAATACCAGACTGTCCCATTCGCTCCCTTTTTTAATGCAAAGGAGTTTCTGTCAACATCAGGTCCATGTGCTGAGGAGGAGGAGGAGGAGGAGAAAGATCTACTGCACCGTGGGAACCAGCTCCAGCTCTACAGCACCACCATCAGGACAGTCAGAGCGCCGCTTCCCTTCACAGAGACAGAGAGAACAGGTTGACTATGCAGACATTGATCCACAACAACCGATCGATCAGAAAATGAAGCCAACATATCGACGTTTGTTCTCTTTAATCTATAACCATTATAATCCAGTATAAACCATCTTAATGGGAGGACTGGATGGCAGACTGGTTCATGGGAAGAGAGGGCAGGCCGTTAGATGCAGCAGCTCTAATGATAAAGCTCCGTCCTATCTGAAAGAACTAATCACTCCGTACTGTCCTAGCAGAGCACTCCGCTCCCAGAATGCAGGTATGTTAGTGACTCCCAGTATCTCTAGAAACAGACTGGGAGGGAGAGCCTTCAGTTACCGGGCTCCTTTACTGTGGAACCAGCTCTCTCCATGGGTCAAAGAGGCAGATACTCTGACTACAACCAGCTCTCTCCATGGGTCAAAGAGGCAGACACTCTAACTACAACCAGCTCTCTCCATGGGTCAGAGAGGCAGACACTCTAATTACAACCAGCTCTCTCCATGGGTCAGAGAGGCAGACACTCTGACTACAACCAGCTCTCTCCATGGGTCAGAGAGGCAGACACTCTAATTACAACCAGCTCTCTCCATGGGTCAGAGAGGCAGACACTCTAATTACAACCAGCTCTCTCCATGGGTCAGAGAGGCAGACACTCTAACTACAACCAGCTCTCTCCATGGGTCAAAGAGGCAGACACTCTGGCTACAACCAGCTCTCTCCTTGGGTCAAAGAGGCAGACACTCTGGCTACAACCAGCTCTCTCCATGGGTCAAAGAGGCAGACACTCTAACTACAACCAGCTCTCTCCATGGGTCAAAGAGGCAGACACTCTAACTACAACCAGCTCTCTCCATGGGTCAAAGAGGCAGACACTCTGACTACAACCAGCTCTCTCCATGGGTCAAAGAGGCAGACACTCTGACTACAACCAGCTCTCTCCATGGGTCAAAGAGGCAGACACTCTGACTACAACCAGCTCTCTCCTTGGGTCAAAGAGGCAGACACTCTAACTACAACCAGCTCTCTCCATGGGTCAAAGAGGCAGACACTCTGACTACAACCAGCTCTCTCCATGGGTCAAAGAGGCAGACACTCTGACTACAACCAGCTCTCTCCATGGGTCAAAGAGGCAGACACTCTGACTACAACCAGCTCTCTCCATGGGTCAAAGAGGCAGACACTCTAACTACAACCAGCTCTCTCCATGGGTCAAAGAGGCAGACACTCTAACTACAACCAGCTCTCTCCATGGGTCAAAGAGGCAGACACTCTAACTACAACCAGCTCTCTCCATGGGTCAGAGAGGCAGACACTCTGACTACAACCAGCTCTCTCCATGGGTCAAAGAGGCAGACACTCTAACTACAACCAGCTCTCTCCATGGGTCAAAGAGGCAGACACCCGGGCGGCTGTGGCTCAGGAGGTAGAGCGGGTCGACCATCAACCGGAAGGTCGGTGGTTCGATTCCGGCTCCTCCAGTCTGCACGTCGAAGTGACACTGAACCCACACTTGCCCTCCGATGTGCCATCGGATGTATGAATGTGTGTGAATGATTAGCTTCCAAAGCCTGTCTGCGAACAGCGCTGTATGAATGTGTGTGAAAGGGTGAATGCGACCATTACATTGTAAAGCGCTTTGAGTGGTCCAAGTGACTAGAAAAGTGCTATATAAGTGCAAGTCCATTTACCATTTACCATTTACACTCTAACTACATTTAAGTCTAGACTTAAGACCTACCTTTATGACAGGGCTTTTAGTTAGGGCTGGTTCAGGTAGCTCTGAAACATTTATAGCTACACTGCTATAGGCTTAAATTGCTGGGGGCACATCTGGTTACATGGAGCCCTCTACTTTCTGTTCCTCTCCTCTCCCCCCCCCCCCCCTTCTCTCCACTAACTCTGTTCTTCTATCTTTCATATCTTATATGGTCACAACAGTGTGTGGGAGGTGACATGGGGACATACCGGCGTCAGCCTGTGCTTATGCCAGAGCCTCACACATGCTCCTGTCATTCATTCATTCCTGTCTCGCACTCCTCTCTCTGTGTTTCCGCAGATCCACCGGAGCTCCATCTCTCTGTACCAGCCGCCCCCCCCCAAAATATCCAAAGGTTCGTCATTCAATAATTTCCGAGGGGCCGCCATTCCGAAGGCGTCAACTTTATTTTGAAAGGTCAGGGACCAGATTCTCTCATGTGTCTTTGTTTGACTTGTCTTGTTTGAGCATTCAATGAACTGGTTTTACGACAGCACATTTAACCAACTTTTCAAAATGGCACATCTTTTTTCAGATTCAGAATGATTGCCCTTTTTCAAACATAAAAGTAAACGTTCGGAATGGCACACTGGAACTCCGCTAGATGGGAGTAATTCCTACACTATGTCCCTTCAAGCTTTTGCATTCAAGTGTGAACCTGGAGTCACTGACTTGTGTGATGAGTCAGGTCACCAGTGTTGTGTTTCCAGCTCACCTCTGTGACTCAGGCAGGTGATGACCACTCTTGCAGAGACCAGCAGCATTACCACCAAAACGCCACGAATGACCAGTATCATCACCAGACTGTTCCTGGGGGGGTACGTTCTCTCAGCTCCGCCCACCTGGTTCTCCGCCCTGCAGGTGAGCTCCTCCCCCTCCTCCAGGTACGGCACAGAGCTGGTGACTTCGTATGTTCCAGACACATTGGACATACCCTGGTTTTCCATCATCTTCCTGGAGGGGAGCAGCCAGACGACCTTAGGCAGAGGGAGACCCTCCACCTCACACTGCAGCCTGCGGGGGGCGCCGTCTGAACCAGAGTCCACTACAGACAGATTCAGGATCTGAGGCTCGGCTGTGAACAGACCAATCAGAACATCAGGATGATGGTGTAGATTGGGGGAACTGCCATTCCAACATCCCACCAGTCCGACATAGGCCTCCAATTGTTTCTATCAAACGTCCCATCATTCCCACAATTCCAGCCTCCTATGGTTGGACTGACTTTTGGCACCTAAATCTTGAGAAAAAACTGTTTTTGTGTTGGCCGTCATTTTCAGTTGCAATTAAAAAAAAGCCTAAGACAAGTTATGTCATCCTTGGCATCCTTGGCAACCTACATTTGGCTTCTCAATGATGACATAACTCATCTTTGGCAGTACAGGTAACTAACATTAACTAGTTCAGTTTTAAATTAAAGTTAACAGTAAAGTATCTTATTAATTTCTAATCCCATCTTTACAGTTTAGCTAAACAACAACAGTCGACCTTGCTGACTGTCACTGACCATGTGAAGTTGTTTGCTTGGTTACATGTTAATGTACTGTAGAGAGGAGGTGGATGTCCGCCTCACACTGACTCTCAGAAGAGGAAGTGGTTTTGGGTTGGATGCCAAATCATCACAGGAAATACTTGATGTGTGACAAAATGATCAGACACAGTCAGAGAACAGTGAACAGGTCAGACAGAAAGTCAGGTTTCTAACTGGCCTCTGTGGATCAGGACTTGGTGTCAGTGACATCAGCAGTTTGAATTTGACCTCAGCGTGTTCACACAGCGGCACCACCCACCACAGACTGAAACACTGATCTCACCTGTTACACACAGCTTTGTGTCCTTGTGGTAGGCATTCCAGGGCCTGTCCAGCTCCACCCTGCAGGTGTATGGACCGTTGTCCATCAGCTGGACGTCCCTGATGAGGAGGGACAGCTCCCCACGTCGAGGGTCTCCAGTCAGAGAATGTCTCAGCACAGAACCTGAGCAGTTGCCTCGATCACCTGTTGAGTCGTTTCTAAGTGAACAGGTGAAGACAGGCTGAACATCGGGTTGTCCATCCAGAGCCAGCAGCCACTTCACAGTGATCTGTCCTGAATAATCCTGCTGTTTGGGATGAGTGAAGGAGCAGTTGAGGACGACGTCTTGTCCTCTGGAGACAGTGACCTCTGGAGAGACCACCATGTCCCAGTCCACTGTCAGAGGCCCTGCATCAGTCAAACACAAGTGTCTTATTAATTTATGTTACGACAGCTCCTCAGTATCAGTGCTCAGTGAGAGATGATCATCTGTGGGTTTGATCCCCATGTTGACAGATGGTACCACCAGCCGTGGCCCTGTCAACATTTATCAGAGGAAATGTTCTAGGTTTTGAGTTGTCTGAAATTGTCTAAATTTTTTCTCTTTCCACGCTGCACATGTGCACAATTTGCATTTGTATTTTTTCCTTTATTTGTTCGAAAGGGACAGTGTACATTAATGAACATTTTAAAAACATAAAATGTAAATGCACCAAATTATAGCCAATAGGCACTCTACACGAATGATTTTTTTCCACAGCTGTAGACAAACTTGTCCTCTCTCTAACAGTGTGCTCAACAAAGTAGACAGATTTACAGAATTTAAACTGTGAGCCTCAAAGTGCAGCCACGTCTCTCTGCTCCTCATTGACTCTAATGCAAAGACTTACTGAGAGAAGCAGAAATGACTCCTGTTTATAACTTGCAAGTGTTTGCAAAATATTGACTGTGGAAACACCGAAGTCACATCAAATCATTCAGGAAGTCCTCATGACGACCACAGTCTGCTTCTTATTCTGATTGGAGCTACCGTTTAGTCAGAATAAGCCCTAATGTGAGACCAGTAACTGTATCTCACCTGTTACATACAGCCTTGTGTGCTTATTGTAGGCGTCCCACAACCTGTCCAGCTCCACCCTGCAGGTGTATGGACCGTTATGCTTCAGCTGGACGTCCCTGATGAGGAGGGACAGCTCCCCACGTCGAGGGTCTCCAACCAGAGAATGTCTCCGTCCTGAATCTGAGCAGCTGCTGTGATCACCTGTTGAGTCGTTTCTAAGTGAACAGGTGAAGACAGGCTGAACATCGGGTTCTCCATCCAAAGCCGGCAGCCACTTCACAGTGATCTGTCCTGAATAACTCTGCTGTTTGGGATGAGTGAAGGAGCAGCTGAGGACGACGTCTTGTCCTCTGGAGACATTGAGCTCTGGAGAGACCTCCATGTCCCAGTCCACTGTCAGAGGCCCTGCATCAGTCAAACACAAGTGTCTTCATTAATGTTACGACAGCTCCTCAGTATCAGTGCTCAGTGAGAGATGATCATCTGTGGGTTTGATCCCCATGTTGACAGAGATGGTACCACCAGCCGTTGGAAGAAGTTGTCTAAAATTATCTAAAACTTTTCTCTTTCCACGCTGCTCACGGACAGTTTACACTCTGCACACATGATTTTTTTCCACAGCTGTAGACAAACTTGTCCTCTCTCTAACAGTGTGCTCAACAAAGCAGACAGATTTACAGAATTTAAACTGTGAGCCTCTGAGTGCAGCCACGTCTCTCTGCTCCTCATTGACTCTAATACAAAGACTTACTGAGTGAAGCAGAAATGACTCCTGTTTATAACTTGCAAGTGTTTGCAAAATATTGACTGTGGAAACACCGAAGTCACATCAAATCGTTCAGGAAGTCCTCATGACGACCACAGTCTGCTTCTTATTCTGATTGGAGCTACCGTTTTGTCAGAATAAGCCCTAATGTGAGACCAGCGCAGAGGCAGAAAATCACCTTTCTCAGCGTCTCTGTCGGCCTCAGCCTGGCGACTTTCCTTACTGAGGAGTTGGGAATACTGCAGTTAGGAGACGTGTCCACCAAACAGGCTTTTAGCGCTCCGAGTGTCTACTTTCCATTCAGATTCTATGGTGTTTGATGCTCACAGCGCTCAAACGCCACCCACCACAGACTGAAACACTGTAGGTGACTGGCTGACAGATGACCTGCATCAGTAACTGAATCTCACCTGTTACATGCAGCCTTGTGTGCTTATTGTAGGTGTTCCAGGGCCTGTCCAGCTCCACCCTGCAGGTGTATGGACCATTATGCTTCAGCTGGACGTCCCTGATGAGGAGGGACAGCTCCCCACGTCGAGGGTCTCCAGTCAGAGAATGTCTCCGTCCTGAATCTGAGCAGCTGCCTCGATCACCTGTTGAGTCGTTTCTAAGTGAACAGGTGAAGACAGGCTGAACATCAGGTTCTCCATCCAGAGCCGGCAGCCACTTCACAGTGATCTGTCCTGAATAATCCTGCTGCCTGGGATGAGTGAAGGAGCAGCTGAGGACGACGTCTTGTCCTCTGGAGACAGTGACCTCTGGAGAGACCACCATGCTCCAGTCCACTGTCAGAGGCTCTGTATCTGTCAAACACAAGTGTCTTAATTAATGTTATTACAGCTCCTCAGTATCAGTGCTCAGTGAGAGATGATCATCTGTGTCTTGACTTGAGCTAGTGGGTTTGATCCCCATGTTGACAGATGGTACTACCAGCCGTGGCCCTGTCAACATTTATCAGAGGAAATGTTCTAGTCTTTGATCAGTCACTGTTCAATAACCATGACCATATTTGGAGAAATGGAATGTTCAGGCTAGAGTGAGTGACATCATCAGTAGAAGTTGTCTAAAATTATCTAAAACTTTACTCTTTCCACGCTGCTCACGGACAGTTCACACTCTGCACACATGATTTTTTTTCCCACAGTCGTAGACAAACTTGTCCTCTCTCTAACAATGTGCTCAACAAAGCAGACAGATTTACAGAATTTAAACGGTGAGCCTCTAAGTGCAGCCACATCTCTCTGCTCCTCATTGACTCTACAAAGACCTACTGAGTGAAGCAGAGACGAATCTCCTTGATGTTTACAACTACTTCCGTGTAGAAAACCAGCATTCGAACAATAGTGACGAACAAGAGTTTCGCTAGGCATATATAGGCTATCTATTTTTTCATGTCACTATATCGCCGTTGAGAGTAATCTGATGTTTGAAAAGTCTATAAAACCAATGATTGGACAAACATTACTATTTACGTGCACATTTTTGTAATTAGTCATGTTTATCATAGATTAGCCGGGCTAACGGTTAGCTAGCTATTTAATGTTAATAACTCAGTGACTCAATAAACGGTCCATAAAAAAAAATCTCCAGCCGATATCTGAGTTCCAACATGACTGAGCTACTGGAGTAGTTTCATGTCGTGTCCCACAACGAGAGGGTTTTAACAGCTGACGTCCTGGTGTTAGCTTAGCTACCGTTAGCTGTCCCTGTCAGCTGCAGGCACTGATGCTTTCTAGACACTGTGATTCCCCCAAACTGAATAAATACAACACACAGCAACACGAAACACACACACACAGAAATAGTAATGTTTCTTCAATGATTTCAGATTTGTCTAAACGGTGATAGGGCGTGAAAAATATGATATATTTAGCTAAACTCTTGTTCGTTACTACTGTTCCCATTCAAATTATGTGCTGATTTTCTACCAGGAAGTAGTTTGTAAACAACAAGGAGATTTGGTCTATGACTCGCAAGTGTTTAATTGAAAAGTTAAAATTCAAAATATTTGCATTTGAAACACCAAAGTCATATCAAATCGTTCAGGAAATCCTTATGAAGACCACAGTCTGCTTCTTATTCTGATAGGATAGAATAAGAACAAAATAAGCCCAAATGTGAGACCAGCACAGAGGCAGGAAATGACCCTTTTCACAGCGTCTGTCTGCCTCAGCCTGGCGACTTTCCTTACTGAGGAGTTGGGAACACTGCTGGAGCCGTGTCCACCAAACAGGCTTTAGAGCTCAGAGTGTCTAATTTCCATTCAGATCCCATGGAGTTCGGTGCTCACTTGGCAGTAAAAACGCCACCCACCACAGACTAAAACACTGTAGGTGACTGTCTGACAGATGACCTGCATCAGTAACTGAATCTCACCTGTTACATGCAGCTTTGTGTCTTTTTGGTAGGCATCCCTCGACCCGTCCAGCTTCACCCTGCAGGTGTATTGACCGTTGTGCATCAGCTGGACGTCCCTGATGAGGAGGGACAGTTCCCCACGTCGAGAGTCTCCAGCCAGAGAATATCTCTGTTCTGAACTTGAGCAGGTGCTGTCATCACCTGTTGAGTCGTTTTTAAGTGAACAGGTGATGACAAGGTGAGAATCGGGTTCTCCAACAGGAGTCACCCACTGCACAGTGATCTGTCCTGAATAACTCTGCTGCTCTGGATGAGTGAAGGAGCAGCCGAGGACGGCGTCTTGTCCACTGGAGACAGTGACCTCTGGAGAGACCACCATGTCCCAGTCCACTGTCAGATACCCTACAGAGGAAGATCACATCAGGACCAGTTAATGTTATGTCTCAGATTCAGGGTTTCTTGATTCATAGAGTAAACAGGGCTTGAAGCAAAGAAGACCTTTACATTACTACACATCGGCCAATGGCCATAATAACATAAGCCAGTGCTGATGCCTGCAGCTATTAAATGAAATAGTGAACAATCATTCATTTGTTGAACCATAATTTAGCAGCTGACAAGTTAAAAGAAGAATACAAGTCGGACCTCTGACATGGTGTAAATGTTCCCACCACCCTGAATACAGATGAACGGCTCTTACCTGTGACGAGCACAGACAGCAGACACAGACTTTGCTTCCACATCTTCAGATGTCTCGAAGAAACACAACTTCAAGGTTGAAATGTTGGATTTTGAGGAAATGAAACAACTGCTTAATGGCAGGAAGTCTTTGAATGAGGTCAAATCTTTCACAGAATCGTGAAGGTGTTAATGTAGCCGTGCAGCTCTGCAGAAACTCACTGTTTTATGTTCTGAATTTAAAGCCTCTCAGACTTGTGTGAGTTTTGTTCTGTGCACATTATTTCCTTGCAGGTTGTTTCCTCACCTGTTTGCACTCTGTAAAGGTATGGAGGATGGAGGGCGGGGCCTCTTTGACTGACAGGTGGGTACCCAAATTCACAGCTCCACACAGGCCCTATATCTTTGACCATATACGGCTTGGTTGGAAGTGATGGCTGTAATGGCAGTTTCAGTTCTGTTGTGTTTCAACCACTTGTGATGTCCCACACCCTGCCATTTCCACCAAGACATCAGGCCTTCTTGTGTATTAACCATTTGTGAACTGTAATATACATTTCACCCTCTTCATGTTTGAGTTACCCTGTTACCATAAACTGTGTTTCTTTACAAAAATATATGGTCAGAGATATTATGGACATTCCCACGGCACTTCTCCACCGTTTATTTCTGTAAAGAAATGCATTTTGCATAAGAGTTACACTGTTTTTTTTTTTTGAAAAGCTAACTGAAAGTGTGTAAGAGTCACAAGTCGCATTGGAGTCTTCTTTCTGAAACTTTACGGTGACTACATGCAAAAACACAAAGTTTATACTGTTCACTATGAGTTCAGTGGTGTCTCTAAGGATTCCAGTCATGTGCCAGAGATATCTGATTGTTTTCTGAGAGTTTGTTGTGGTTGAAAGAAACAAGGGTTAGCGTTGAGAAAGACCGGATAGCATGGTGGAACTCTGGTTTGCCTCCATCAATTTTAGGGCTGTCCCCGCTGCGTGATCGTGTCAAGCCGGGCAGGAAGTCAAACCACGAGAGAATCCAGTCAATTTTCAAAGTAAAACGCATTCGGAACGGTGGCCCTTCGGAAGTTCTGAACGACGGACCTTCAGGAATTTTTGGTCTGGCAGACCGTCGGAATGGTGGCCCCTCGGAATGGGGGTCGCCCCCCATGAAGAAGAGGCGAAGAAGAGATGGTGGGTTTATTTACTATAAAACACCAACATTTACTGCAAAAATATCAAAATCATGTCAAAGCATTCAGGAAGTCCTAACGACGACCACGGTCTGCTTCTTGTTCTGATCGGAGCTACCGTTTAGTCAGAATCAGCCCAAACGTGAGACGAGCGCAGAGGCAGAAAATCAAGCTCCTTATTGGCTAGAGACTGTGTGACATCACTCTGGTCTGAAATCATCTGTGGCAGCAGTTAAATGTTAAATGTTAAATGTTGAGTGTGTGTGGTGCAGTAACAGTGATGTAACAGTGATGTAACAGGGCTCAGCCAATCACAGTCGACCACTGGAACCAGTTATTGGAGAAAGTTGTTTAATCACAAAACACAAAACAAAGCATCAGCGTATGGTTTCTGTCAACATCATGTTCATGTCCTGAGAGGAGGAGGAGGAGGAGGAGGAGGAAGTTCTACTGCACCGTGGGAACCAGCTCCAGCTCCACGGTGCCACCGTCAGGACAGTCAGAGCGTCGCTTCACTTCACAGAAAACAGAAAGAAACACCTGGGACTCAGTTGGACTTGTTTTCATACTTGACATTGATCCAAAATTATTTTACCATCTATAGCAATGATATTCTTTCTTCCCTGAATGACTGTCATGCCCATTTGTATTCCTAATAAACTGTATGCAGACGACACCATCCTGTATTGCATCATCGACTCTGTACAGTTGAGAAACTGCAGCTCTCTTTTCATTTTCTCCAGGAGGATCTCCAATGTATGTGTGTTGCCCACTAGCTTGTAAGTTGATGAAAACGGTCGTGTTTTTGTTTTTAGGTGTCTTGGTCATATCAAATTATGGTAAAGTGTTGTTTATTACAAAATGTAGACAGTTTTTTTGTTTTTTGTTTTTTACTAGCCTATGTGTTAATAATAATCTGTAAGGGGTCCTCAATGGAATGTCCTTAAATTATTGAAAACACCACACTTGCTCATTCACCAACAATGCAGAGATGTCAGTTCTTGGGCACTTTTGCAGTACCCATATTCCACCACCAGGAGGCGCTTCCATTGGACTAATGTGTATCATTGCTCTCTTATTCCAGCGCTCTAGTTCAGGGCAGTGTTGCCCAAATTAAATCTTGAAAACACCACACTTGCTCATTCACCAACAAGCAGAGATGTCAGTTCTTGGGCACTTTTGCAGTACCCATATTCCGCCACCAGGAGGCGCTTCCATTGGACCAATGTGTATCATTGCTCTCTTATTCCAGCACTCTAGTTGAGGGCAGTGTTGCCCAAACGTAAATCTTGAACAGGTCTATGCTATTTTTACAGTTAAAAGGTCTTTGTTGTCATTGTACAGAGACAATGTGAGATTTGCTTATACTTATACTAAATATATATATATAATAAATCAGGATATGAAAACAGTCTAAAACACCATATGCAGATGACAGTTGCTGTCGCTCTAGTTGGTTTTGTTTAAATGGATAAAGGTTTTGTTTGTTCATCCGTGTTGTGTTTCCAGCTCACCTCTGTGATTCAGGTAGGTAATGATGACTCCTGCAGAGACCAGCAGCACCAACACGCCACGAACCACCAGTATGACCACCAGACTGTTCCTGGGGGGGTACGTCCTCTCGGCTCCGCCCACCGTGTTCTCCGCCCTGCAGGTGAGCTCCTCCCCCTCCTCCAGGTACGGCACAGAGCTGGTCACCTGGTACGGTCCTGACTGATGGAACATCCGTTGGTTCTCCATCCTCTTCCTGGAGGGGAGCAGCCAGGTAATGTTAGGCAGAGGGTGACCCTCCACCTGACACTGCAGCCTGTGGTGGGCGCCGTCTGGACCAGAGTCGACTACAGACAGATTCAGGATCTGAGGCTCGGCTGTGAACGGACCAATCAGAACATCAGGATGATGATGGGACTCAGTTACATTCATTTGTATAAAGTCTCTTTGTGCATCCAAAGTCCAACAGACTCTGATGTTTCCTTTTCTAACAGTAAAAGCTCTTCAGTCGTCGGCAGGACAAACACCATCAGGTCTGAGGTTGAGTCTTACCTGTTACATGCAACTCCGTGTACTTTTGGTAGGCATTCTTCTGGCTGTCCAGCCACACCCTGCAGACGTATCGCCCGTTGTCCATCAGCTGGACATCCCTGATGAGGAGGGACAGCTCCCCACGTCGAGGGTCTCCAGCCAGAGAATGTCTCAGCACAGAACTTGGGCAGTTTCTCTGATCGCCTGATGAGTTGTTTCTAAGTGAACAGGTGAAGATGGGCTTAGCGTCGGATTCTCCAACCTGAACCTGCCACTTCACAGTGATCCATCCTGAATAATCCTGCTGCTTTGGATGAGTGAAGTTGCTGCTGAGGACGGCATCTTGTCCTCTGGAGACATTGACCTCTGGAGAGACCTCCATGCTCCAGTCCACTGACAGAGACCCTGCAGAGGAAGATCACATCAGGATGACGCCAGCCAGGGTTCTAAATTAACATCCGCCAAATGCAGTTTAAAAATCATTTTGGCGGGTGTTAATAAATACTTACTAGCCAGTTTGGCCGGTGGTGCATGAGGCAATCGTGACGGTCAGAGCCTCTCTACTGTTCAGAGTCAGTCATTTGCTCGCAACATGCTCGCGAGTCGCGAGCAACCGGGCCACCTGGTTGAATCGTGTGTGTGCGTGCATGGGGCTGTTCAGGTGCAACGTGTAGACGCGCCACATGCCCGCTCACAACCAAAGTGAAGCCGTAGTGGCGGCAGACGATGCGTCGCGGTTTGATTTGTTTTTTCGTGCATGTCCGCTGTGCACAGATGAAACAGCTCAACTTTCTGGGCAGCAGGCAAACTGCATGTCATGTGATAAGAACAGATTCAGAGTCGATCAGCTGCACGGACCTGCTTCTCCTGCAGCAACGTGTTACCGGGTTCTCAGTACTTGTCAGTGTTGTGTCAAATCCTGGTTCCCTGTCCAGCTGGTTCTCCCCTACTGTTTCCTACAGAGCGAAGCCCCCAGATGTAGAATGTGTTTTATAGAAGAGAAACACTGACCCTCATGTTCACCTCTCAGTCTTAGCCCAGTCCTTCATTGACACTAGTTACTGGAGTATTTTTTTCTCTCTAGCTAACAGAATATAATTGTGTATAAAATTGAAAAAATAATAAAAATAAAAATAACAGGATTTTAGGGTAGAGTAGCGTATAGGGTTTGACATCACACATTATCTGTAGATTTGCAAAGATATACGAAGACATTCAGGCTACAATGTGATAGCCTCGTAAACCAGCCTCCCCCGGAAATGCATTTAATTCATTTCTCAGGGACAGTCTGGCCTCATACCCGTTGTAAGCGTTTCGCCAGAAATCGGCCGTCTACCGAGCCAATCAGCGTCGCCGCTGTGCTTGACACAGCACGTTGGCCAATCAGGGCCTGAAAACATCACTACATGGACTGGACTCACCTACAACAAACATGGCGGAGCGTCAAACAGCGGCGTAAAAACAGCAGTAAGGGAAGTTCTAAATGAAATACCATCAATTACAGAACTTAAACTAGAGCAAGAGTCGGCGCTTGTTGAGTTTCTGGGAGGAAAAGACGTTATCGCTGTTCTTCTTCGGTCCCTGATTGGCCAACGTGCTGTGTCAATCACAGGAGGTTGGCCAATCAGGGACTGATTGGCTTGGTAGGCGGAGTGTTTCGGCGAAACGCTTACAACGGGTATGAGGCCAGACTGTCCCTGAGAAATGAATTAAATGCATTTCCGGGGGAGGCTGGTTTACGAGGCTAACAATGTGATGAAATTAATGAGAAATACAATTCTTTTGTGAACATTTGCCAAGTAGTTTGGAGGTTTGTCCATATTTTGAGAATGTAATTTCTGTTTTGAAAAATGAGCCAAACCAATGGAGAAAAACTGTAATAGGAGGTACAATACCTGAAAGTAATTATTTCAGTTGTCAGTGTGATAGAGGCTACAAACATGCTATTTTCATGGGAAACACAGTACGAACGTAAAGAATCTCTCTTATTTTCCCCAGAAAAAAAAAATTGGCTAGTGGAAATTCTGATTGGCTGGTAACTTTAGAAGGTTACCAGCCAAATTGGCTGGTGATCTAAAAAGTTAATTTAGAACCCTGACCGCAGCCATGTTTCACTTCTTTATAAAATGTGTCTAATCAAGCAGAAATCCTATTGGACAGCAGCTGTTTGTCAAAGAAGGAAACCCTGACCCTAAAAGCAGCTCATCAGCTGCTTTCAAAGAGTTCATTCTCAGAAATAAGAGTTAAAAGCTCCTTAAATTCATGTAGAAACAATTATAGTAATTCATTGATGTGAAAATTAAGACATTTACTCTTTTACTCTTTAAAAGCATGTACTTTTGGATACTTAAGTACCTTTAAAAGCAAGTAGCTTTTACTTGTAATGGAGTAAATTTTGACTAGTAGTAGTATTTGTACTCTTACTCAAGTACTGGGGTTAAGTACTCTGTCAGTATCTCTGACCCTGAACACAGATCATCATCATCATCATCATCATCTTACCTGTGATCATCACAGACAGAAGACACAGAGTTTGCTTCCACATCTTGAGATGACTCAAAGAGAAACACGACTTAAGGTCTGAAATGTTGTATTTTCAGGAAGTCAATATTTAAAACTTCATATCCAGGACACCTAAAGGGGAAGTCTTTTAATGAGGTGACATAACATATATAACTGATGCTTTGAGGGTGTTAACGCTGCTGTGCAGCTCTGCAGAAACTGACTGTTGTAAATCCTCTCACACTTGTGCGTGTTATTGTCTGAGCAGAATATCCTGTTATTTCCTCAACTGTTTACACTTTGTTGTCTTGTCTGTAACAACATCTATTGCATGTCTGCCCGTTGATCACCCTGAGCTTTCTCCTGGTTTTCCCTGGTAAAAGGGTTTTCTACAGAATTATGGAGGATGTTGTTATGATGGGATGTGAAGCCCTTTGAGACAAACTGGTGGTAAAAATGTAGCCAGGCTAGCGCCGCCTACTGGTTCCGGCAAATTTCATTTTCCTCAACCATGTAGCCAGGAAACTAGCAATGCGTTTCGGTTTGCTCCGTCCGCCAGAACGGTAGGACCAATCAGCGAACAGATGGGTAAGTGAAGGCGAAGACGTTGAACTCAAGGGCTCAAGATTAACCTATGAGCTTCACCGGTGTGTAGTACACGTGACCACCAAGCAGCAGCGATTAGTTGAAGCAAATGTAAGCAACCACCTCCCGGAAGCAAACGAATCCCTATGGCTCGTGTTCAGACGCTATATGAAATGTAATGAAATAAGCGGCTGATGCATCAGGCTAGTAAAAATGGGCAATACAAATAAAACTGCCTTGCCTTGCCTAAAGGTATGGAGGACAGAGGGCGGGGCCTCTTTGACTGACAGGTGGCTGAGCGTATGCACCAAAGTCACAGCTCCACACAGGCCCCTCCTCTTTGACCATATATGGATTAGCATGTCTTCATTTACAGTCTATTATGGTGAACCAGGATATTTCATGTAGCTACAAGAGTGAGGATGATGATCGGGGGGAATGAAGGTTTCATCATTTATTTTAGGACCAGACTGCAGTTATTTCAGGTTATCGTCTTCTGTCTCTCGGTCTGATCTGACTTCAAGGTTTTCAGACACGAAACTAAACTTAGACTCAAAGGCACAGGTGACGATGACTCATGAATTCTGTGCTGATTATTTTTAGAACCTCGCTCCTGTCTGGTTGGACAGAGACGTCCTCCTGTCCTGTATCTGATCATCACAGACTAACAACGCTCTCATGTCCCACAGCATCCGAACGCCACTTCTTCCAAACACCAGGAAACGTCACAAGAACAAGAGGTGAGTAAGAAAAGAAAACAAGTCTTTATTTGATTTAACCTTTATTTATTCTCGAAAGACATTGAGGTTACCCTCATTTTCAATGCCGTCGAGTTACAAGCCAGGGTACAAGACATACATTTAGCAAAAACAGGAAAAACAATCATTTAAAACAGTTACAACGAGAGACACAGCTATCCATAACCAAGCTCCTAAACTCGGTGAGTGAAGGGAGCGTGTCTAATTTCAGGATCTGCTGCAGTGCATTCCAAGAGTTAGGTGCATCATAACAAAAAGCAGTTTCACCAATATTTGTATAGACTCTAGGAACTTTAAAAGATAATCATCAGTGACAAACAAGAGAAGAACTAATGGAGCTAAACATTTTGACCACTCTTTATCATTGCAACCCCTCTTTGTTAACAATATAATCAATATGTTTCAACCATGCTAGGTGTTGGTCATGTGTTGTACATGTGGAGTGTCCTGGCCTGAATGCATGTTGAAAATCACTATTTAAATTATTAATATCAAAATAATGTTGAATTTGATCAAATATGATCCTTTCCATGACTTTCCCAAGAGCAGGTAACAGACTTATAGGTCCATAGTTTGCACCAGAAAAAGGTGCAACAGGTTCTTAGGTAACAGGATAACCTTGGCGATCTTCCATTCCCGTGGGAACCAACACCTCTCAACACACAAGTTGAATATATAACATACAGGAGCAGAGATTAAAAGCACAGCAATGCTAATCTCTAGTCCTCATTAAGTTTTTCAGTTCACTGTCACGCTGATTGTCTGCTGCTCACATTATATTTCCTAAGAAGGGTATGTCTCTAGCACTTTTCATCCAATTCATCCAGGGCATCATTTGGATCCTGCTTCCCCAGATTCCCAACATATCTTTTAAACACCATTTACAAATGCATCTTCACTAAAGTGCTTCATGGACCTCCTGAGAAGAACTCAAGGTCCAGGTTTTGGAACCTTAGTTTTCCTCATATAAGCAATCAAATTGTGATCACTGAATCCCACTGGAATGGATAACGGTTTGGAGCAGAAATGGCTAAAATTGGTGAAGACATGATCAATACAAGTTGCAGTTACAGAACACACATTATTTAAACACACTCTTGTAGGTATGTCAACAATTTGCACTAGATTGCCAACATTGGCTACAGCCAAGAGTTTGTCTTTGAGTGGGCAGACATCCCCACTCCAATTTATGTTTAAATCACCTTGTATATGAGTTTCATAATCAAGGTCTCTTATCAAACATCACATATCATCCAGATAATTTATCCGTGCATTAGGAGGTCTCGGTTTCAGATGAGGTGAGTGAACTTGAATCCAAATTGCTTCAGTATCATCACACATTAAATCCTCCTCTGCTTCACATGGTGGCAGGTGTGTGGTGGGTTGTCCCTGAGAGATGACATCACTCCTGTCTCACTCTGATGGCCGAGTACAGGACACCTGAGGAACAAGGTGTTGACCTGAGATCAGTTACCTGTCAGACTGGTGACATCAGCTCAGAGTCTGTGTGTGTCACACTCACCTGGCTCCTCCTCCTCCTCCTGTTGCCTCCTCCTCTGGGAGCTGCTCCGGTCAGCAGGGGGCGCTGTGGAGACAGAAACAACATCATCAGACCTGAAGCTGATCAGGTGGAGACAAAACTCCAATCAGCCCAGAGAAGTGGACTCACAGGAAGTGTTCCTGATCAGAGTGATGTCAGAGTAAACCAGCTGAGCCTCAGCGTCGCCCTCAGCTGCTCCTCTTCCTCCTTCTCCTCCTCCTCCCCCTGAAACAGAAACACAGATGTTAACTTTCACAATGATGCCAGAGAGCTGAGTCATCAGCAGCTGACTAGGAAGTGCTGAGATGACACGAGGTCAGGAGGTCAGGGTCTACTCTCCTGGTTCATAGTCAGAACCTTTATGGTAAACTTATCTATCTATCCATCCATCCATTCATCCATCCATGCTTCCGTGTATCTACCAATCCCGTCCACCCGTCTGTCCGTCCGTCCGTCCATCCACCTGGTTACATGCTGTCATTCCGACATCCCACCATTTAAACATGCCGTTATTCCAACATGTGAACGTCCCACCGTTCTGACAGGACTTTCTATCTGTATCTACCCACCCATCCATCCATTCATCCATCCATTCATCCATCCATCCATCCTCCCGTCTATCTACCAATCCCTTGTCTGTCCATCCATCCAGCAACCATCCATCATCCATCCATCCACTCCAACATCCCACCATTTCAACATCCCGCTATTCTAATATGCCAACGTCCCACCGTTCCGACAAGGCTTCAATATAAGGAAATGTGTTACTCAACAGGTGACTTCCTTCTTTAAGACTATGCATCAATCAATCCATCCATCCATAACAACATACAGACTGAACTGCCTGCCTCTGTATTTATATTTGTCCTTCATTCATTTCTTCATTTTGTTTCCTTTTCTTTGTTAAATTGATTTTCATCTTTTTCTTTTGAACTTCCGTGGTCGTTTTACGTCAGAATTTTAAATATGTGATTAAATAAAGGACTGTTTCCTGCTGACATCACCGAGCACACAGACTGAAATAAAACTTTGCAGATGTGAAACTGGATGGGAAGAGAAAATAGATTAATGAAGTTTGATAACATACCGTCGTCTGTGTTTCCATTTCTAGAGGTTTGAAGTCGAGCTGGGGACAAAAAATTAGGAAGTGGTTAAAACCTCATAAGGTTGTTAGGTCCTTCCCTCCAAACTTGCAAAAACAAACAGCAAACATGCAGCAGCTTGTTCACTTAGCTGTTTAGTCCGTTAGTGCACTTGTTTTGGGGCAGACCTTTTCCTTTCTTTTTACCTGGTGCAGCTCCAATTCACATTTTTTTATTTTTTTTATTTTTACAAGCAGACCAACTTTTGCGGTTTTGTTTATTGGGGTCCCATGGTGACCGTTACTTCCTGCTTCCCCTTAGGCTCTCTATAATGATAATAACTGATGAACCATGACTGAGCCTCACCTCTGTATCTGCGGTAGGCGATGACCCCCCCTGCAGAGACCAGCAGCACCGAGACCAGGCCACACACCACCAGTATGACCACCAGACTGTTCCTGGGGGGGTACGTCCTCTCGGCTCCGCCCACCGCGTTCTCCGCCCTGCAGGTGAGCTCCTCCCCCTCCTCCAGGTACGGCACAGAGCTGGTCACCTGGTACGGTCCTGACTTCTGGGACATCCCCTGGTTCTCCATCTTCTTCCTGGAGGGGAGCAGCCAGACGACCTTAGGCAGAGGGTGACCCTCCACCTGACACTGCAGCCTGCGAGGGGCGCCGTCTGGACCAGAGTCCACTACAGACAGACTGAGGATCTGAGGCTCAGCTGTGAACAGACCAATCAGAACATCAGGATGATGATGAGACTCAGTTACATCTACTTCCTGCAGTTCATCGCCGACAGTTTGAGTGTTTTTACTTCATTAAAGTCACATGACAAACTCACGACTGGAAGCAGGTCACAAAAATAGAAACGCACACTTCCCCTCTGAACTGATCAGCAGCAACATCTGCAGCAGCTAATTTTTCTTTCTTTGTCAATCAACACCATCCACTGTGAGCTGCTCATGAAACTTTACTGTCTCCACTGATTACATGGAGAAGTTAACAAAAATAAAAGTCTGTGTTATTGTTGATCTTCTGCCTCGTGTCTGACAGGAAACTACAAACGCTTCATTAAAGAATATTAATGACCTCACTTTCAGAGGTTCTGTATAAAGTCTCTTTGTGCATCTAAAGTCCAACATACTCTGATGTTTCATTTTCTAACAGTAAAAGCTCTTCAGTCGTCTGCAGGACCAACACCATCAGGTCTGAGGTGAGTCTTACCTGTTACTTGCAGCTTTGTGTCTTTTTGGTAGGCGTTCTTCTGGCTGTCCAGCTCCACCCTGCAGACGTATTGACCGTTGTCCATCAGCTGGACCCTCCTGATGAGGAGGGACAGTTCCCTCCGTCGAGGGTCTCCAGTCAGAGAATGTCTCAGCACAGAACCTGAGCAGTTGCCTCGATCACCTGTTGAGTTTCTAAGTGAACAGGTGTAGACAGGCTGAGCGTTTTGATTTCCAAGATGAACCAGCCACTTCACAGTGATCGGTCCTGCATACTTCTGCTGCTCTGGATGAGTGAAGGAGCAGCTGAGGACGACGTCTTGTCCTCTGGAGACATTGACCTCTGGAGAGACCTTCATGCTCCAGAAGGCTGACGGAGACCCTGCAGAGGAAGATCACAGTTAATGTTGGTTCAGGACACATGGCTGCTAAAGGTCCCAACATGTCAGTAGATGGACATCTGGGTTTGGACCATGGCACCAGGACCTGGTCTCCTCTGGTCCAGACTCGTCTCTTTCTCTTTGTATAAACTTGTTCCTTCTTTCTGAGTTCAGACTCCAGAAACTCCTTTAAGTCTTAGTGAGTAGCAGTTGGACATTGAGGACAGAGGAGACACCAGGTCCCTTCCTGCCTGAACAGAAGGTAAAGAGTGTGAACTCACCTGAGCCGACAGCAGACAGGAGGAGACAGAGGAGCTGAGTGTGTGGCTGCATCCTCACTCTCACTCTACAGCTGCATTATAGAGGAAGTCTGGGTCCATGTGTCAAATATGTTTCCTGTTTGAGGGAGGAGCCTATAACCTTATAACCGAACACTCCTCACACACACACTCAACCCTCCCCCCGCCCCAGTCCAAAATTGCTGTAGCTGTGTGATTGCTTGGTGTTTATTGTCTTAAATTTGTATATGATGTGATATGATTTTAACTTGATTTTAAACTATTTATTTTATTTTTATTTATTTTTCCTTCAAAACAAAGAGAAGACTCAATGGCGAGACCATGTCAAACCCGTCACTCATGCTTACAATTGCACGAGGAATGACGTCACCGGGTGCTCGCCAGTCAAAGGAAAAGAGCCCAGTTCACACTCCCAGTACATAAGGAACTTGAGATCTCATCTGGAAGAAAGTTATCAGGTCACCATTGAAAACTCTCACAAGGTTGCAGAAAAAGAGGCGATTTGATAGAGTTGTCAGAGAGTCCTCGTCCGTAATCTCCGACTCCGCAACACACATAAGCTGGCGGATCGTTGGGAGTCCACAGTTTATGTGGTTACCAAGCAGTTACCAGTCTACTCTGTGAAGCCAGAAAAGGTTTTCTTCCTGAAACCAAGAGAGAGGAACAAAATCCAAAGAGCAGTCCTAAGAAACCTTGAACAAGGCAGCAAAGTGCCATTCAACGAGATGACGAATGCTGGTATGCAACTGCTACCTTACCGAATGTTCAGGACAGGAGATTTGTCACGGTGTGTTAACTTCACCGGGGAAGGAAGTGGAAACTTCACCGGGGAAGGAAGTAGAAACATCACCTGGAAAGGAAGTAGAAACTTCACCGGGGAAGGAAGTAGAAACTTCACCGGGGAAGGAAGTAGAAACTTCACCGGGGAAGGAAGTAGAAACATCACCTGGAAAGGAAGTAGAAACTTCACCGGGGAAGGAAGTAGAAACTTCACCGGGGAAGGAAGTAGAAACACCACCGGGGAAGGAAGTAGAAACATCACCTGGATAGGAAGTAGAAACTTCACCGGGGAAGGAAGTAGAAACATCACCTGTGTTATATGCCAAGACACAGCCTTGGACATGTCTAAGTAACCATGGTCAAGACCCTGCAAATCCTCACCCTTCTCTTGTCAGTATGGCTGAGGAGGAAACAGATAACTCACCAGGAAAGGAAGTAGAAACATCAGCTGGGAAGGAAGTAAAAACTTCACCAGGTAAGGAAGTAGAAACATCACTGGGGAAGGAAGTAGAAACACCACCGGGGAAGGAAGTAGAAACATCACCGGGGAAGGAAGTAGAAACTTCACCGGGGAAGGAAGTAGAAAAATCACCTGTGTTATATGCCAAGACACAGCCTTGGACCTGTCTCGAGTAACCATGGTCAAGACCCTGCAAATCCTCACCCATGTCAGTATGGCTGAGGAGGAAACAGATAACTCACCTGGGAAGGAAGTAGAAACTTCACCGGGGAAGGAAGTAGAAACATCACCTGGAAAGGAAGTAGAAACTTCACCGGGGAAGGAAGTAGAAACTTCACCGGGGAAGGAAGTAGAAACTTCACCGGGGAAGGAAGTAGAAACTTCACCGGGGAAGGAAGTAGAAACATCACCTGTGTTATATGCCAAGACACAGCCTTGGACCTGTCTCGAGTAACCATGGTCAGAACCCTGCAAATCCTCACCCATGTCAGTATGGCTGAGGAGGAAACAGATAACTCACCGGGGAAGGAAGTAGAAACTTCACCGGGGAAGGAAGTAGAAACTTCACCGGGGAAGGAAGTAGAAACATCACCTGTGTTATATGCCAAGACACAGCCTTGGACCTGTCTCGAGTAACCATGGTCAAGACCCTGCAAATCCTCACCCATGTCAGTATGGCTGAGGAGGAAACAGATAACTCACCGGGGAAGGAAGTAGAAACTTCACCGGGGAAGGAAGTAGAAACTTCACCGGGGAAGGAAGTAGAAACACCACCGGGGAAGGAAGTAGAAACTTCACCGGGGAAGGAAGTAGAAACACCACCGGGGAAGGAAGTAGAAACTTCACCGGGGAAGGAAGTAGAAACTTCACCGGGGAAGGAAGTAGAAACATCACCGGGGAAGGAAGTAGAAACACCACCAGGGAAGGAAGTAGAAACTTCACCGGGGAAGGAAGTAGAAACACCACCGGGGAAGGAAGTAGAAACTTCACCGGGGAAGGAAGTAGAAACTTCACCGGGGAAGGAAGTCCCCGGATGGCTATAGGGATAAAAGTTCGGAAAAACGCTGGATATCGAGCAAGAGGAGTTGTTGGAGCTGGCACCTGAGCATCCGGTAACCACGAGAAGCGACCCTGGGAACCCTACCTTTGTTTATTACATTTTTTTATTTTTTTGAAAAAATAAACTGAGAAAGACTCAAATATTAAATGAGCACTATTTTACCACTCTCGGAAGAGAGACTTATTTTATTTTTAATTTTAAGGGTGCACCCGATTCAGAGACATTTAAAATAAGATTTAAGGCCGGCCGAAATGGTAACATTGTTTATTACATGTGTGTTAATGCATTCAAATATTGCTAAAGCTCATCTCTGCGTGTTCCCTCTTGCTTAATTAGTGTCCAGTTCATTACTTTGTCATTTCTCCCTTTCGAGCCGAGGAAATTCTGGTCCGTGTCACAGGTGGGTTACAACATGGAGACTAATGCACAAAGATTAAAAACAATAAAATACAGCAATAATAAATAGTAAAAATAACAACTTTTAACAATAAAATTGAATAAATAGAATAAAATGCAGGAAAGAAATATAGGGCAAAATATATATTTTTAAAAACACTCGAAAGATAACAGAGAGAAGAAAGTAATAAAACAGAAGAATGTTAAACTGTAAAATAGAATAAAATCACCATGATATTCTTTCCTTTTTTTGTTTTAAATTTTATCAATTAATATTAATCTCCTGTCTTTTATACTGTGGTATGGAAATAAAGAAATCTCTCCATCTATTCATCTCATCTTGGACACCACAGTACTGTTCCTGACTCTGACCAGCAGAGGGCGCTGCCGAGCCAAACAGGAGACTGAGGTCAGTACGAAGCTCAGGATCAAACTGATGAAACTATTTTAACAAGTGACGATGACGACTCTTCTTCACTGGAAACAAACAGATCATCTCCAGACTAAGAATAGAAAAACAACAACACAAAGAAGAAGAAGAAGAGGAAGAGGGGAAACACACAGAGCTGAGTCTGGAGGCTCTGAGTCACACACACACACAGATTTACTTACATGAATCCTGGTCGTCTTCAGTCTCATCATGGTCGTCTGGTCGTTCTGTCGCTCTGTGATTCTGCTGTTATCGGCTTCAGGAGGTGAGTGTGTAGTTTGACCTTTGACCTCTGTGGTTCTGTTGCTCACAGACAGACGGTGAATTGACTGTTTTGATTCTCCTGTTCTGAACTGAGCTTCTCTTTATGATACTTTAGAAACTTCCAACATCTGGATAATGGGTGTTAAATGTGACTGTGAATCACACTGAAGAGGAAACGACAGCAGCACGGAGACACTCATTTACTAGAAAATGTGGTCTTTGTGTTTTCTGTGCTGTTTTCTGTTTCTTCAGTGTCTTTTAAACAGCCAGACCTTATTATTAGAGATTATACAGTTTTGAAACTTCATCCAAATGTCGCCCCAATACCGCTGAAGTCCAATTGAACTCATTACAAACTATGAAGTCCCTCACACTCAATTTTGAGAACATTTTGAATTCTGCTCTCAAAGGAAAAACCTGCATCAGATTTTCTCTTATGAATGGTAAATGGAGCAAAACATTATCGTTAAAAACAAATCAACATTTCCAACAGATATTGTTTAGATATTAGAATTCAAGACATTTTGACCATTTTTGAAATCTGCCTCGACAACTTCTGCCCGGTCAGTGACTCCCTGAGTCTATTTAATAAACTCAAGGACTCACTCGAGGATTCACGTACACCTTGTGTACTTTTATGACTTTGGTGCATGGTTTTCCAGTGTGTCATAATGTTTTGCTGTATCTCATATTTCTCTGTTCTGCAGTGTTTTATCATGAATGAAAAGATGAATTTATACTCTGAACAATAAAGTTTTCAACGGGTGGTCTCTGAACAATCGGCTGCTGTGGCTTTAACTCCCTGTCCCCGTCCCTCCCTCCAGCCCTGGGCTCCGGGGACGACGGCTGGTCCATGAAGGTGCAGCCGGAGGTCCGGGCCATGGAGGGCTACCCCGTGGTGCTGCCCTGCACCTTCAGCCACCCGCAGCACTCCCAGCATTCCTCCCTGCAGGTGCTGTGGCGCCTGGGCCACGGGCAGGGCGCCGCCGTCCTCTACCGCTGCAGCAGCCGGTCCGCGGCCGCCGCCTGCGAGCCGGGCCCCCAGCAGGACCAGCGCTACCGGCTGGAGGGAAACCCCCGAGAGCACGACCTGTCGCTGCGCATCAACAGCGCCACCCTGCAGGACAGCGGGCGCTACTACTGCAGGGTGGAGGTCCAAGGACGAGAGCACGTCAGCTTCGAGGACAAGATGGGGACCAGGCTCAGAGTGGAAGGTACCGGTCTGAGGCCTTCGTAACGCTACGTCGTCCTTAAAGGAATAGTTCACCAAAAAAATTAATTTAGTGACTCACCCCTCATGCTGATTAAAGAAAAACTTCCCACCCACACCAACTGTCTACTGATACGTGAGGCTGAGTTTAAGCTATTTATTTTCAATTTTCACAGCTCCTCACAACCAGTGGCCTCAGAGCCCATCCGGTAAAAAGATTTTAACATGTCTATCATCATTGTATACATAGGTTCTTGTGGCATGTGGCTTTGTTCTGCCTCGAGCCGTTCAACTGTTTCTAACGTGTGTTCAGCTTCAGTGTTAGTATTAGGGGGTGCAGCATGTGTCTGTATCAGTGTGTGTGTTGGTGTAGGTGCTCTCACGTGTTTCCAGCGCGCTCCCAGCTGCCAGCCCAGTGCCCAGACCAGATCCATCCTGGCCCCCACACCCACCATCCATCCTCACCTCCTCTTTGATCTTGCGGCAGTCCCGCACCCAGTGTCCTTTCTTTCCGCACCGAAAGCAACGGCCCCTCCTTTCATTACCACGACCTGTTGCTCCGCGTCCGCAGCCAGCACGGCCACGGCCTTGGTTCTGAGACCTGCGGCGCAGGGCGAATCGGCGGTTGTGGTCACGGCTACTCTCTGTGTCACCACTGTCCATGTTCTGTACAGAGATGCCATGGTCGTTCATCACTGACCCGCGGTCACTCAGCTTTGTCTCTGCTGGCTCCTGCAGGGCAACTTTCATCTGTTGGTAAAATTTTACGAAAAACAAACAACAAGAAAACCAAACAACTAGAAACCCAATACCATATCATTCATCCACACACTGGCCAGTGATTCCACACATACTTCAATCATTCAATCATCAATTATTCCCCCTTTTGACCCATGGAAATGGGGGTTGTTAGAGAAAAACAATGGACATACAATTTATGAAGCTACGTGTGCAGCTGCGTCTGTCCTGGTAACACCTAAAGAGAAAAGGTCAATGTTGTTAATGTGAACTTTCACACAGCAACGTGTTCTTTTGGTTGCAGTCGTCTCCATTCACCCAAACGTGTCCAACATCCTGAAAATAAACATTCTACAAAAAAAAGTCAAAACCCACGTAATGCATAGGGGGAGCAAACAGATATTATGGCGGACACATAGTCACGTGGCTTTCCGTCCTGGGCTGTTGGCAGAAGAGCAGTAGAGTTAAAAACAGTAGATTTCAGTCATAGTCACAATAACAATCCCACCCTTCTCGTCAGCAGTCCTGGTCAAAGGTCATGAGCAGTCAGGTAGTCCAAGTGTCTGAGGTTAAAGTCACTTGGAAACTTTGTCAGTCTTCACAGTCGTCAGAGTCAAATCTAAGTGACAGGGTCTGAGCTCTTAGGCCTTTTCCATAAGCAATTGGTGCCAATGGTGCCTGAATTACTGCACAATGAACGACCCAATGTCTGCTAGCTTATCATGGCCAAAAACATTACCTTACTTAAATTATTTTTCTCATTTCTTTTGAATGCGAGGGATCTTCTCTCTGCTGAAATAACGTGACCCAAAGTGTGACCTTTGTGGCAACAAACTGCAGTTTGGACAGGCTGGCCTGGTGCCCCTGTACAGCCAGATGGGTCAAAGAGCCAGAGCAGCTTTAACGCATCCCTCTCTGGTCTCACTTGCAGTCTCGGTTCCATCAACATACTGCAACAAAACGCTTCCCTCTGGCAACTCCAGAGACTCCAGGCTGTCCATCACAGCAAAGTAATACATCGTTTCACAGAAACAAAGATTCTCACCAACCCTGACACAACCGAGTGAACGCAGACCTCTTTCCATCAGAAACAAAAGACAAAACCCAAAATTGACTGTCATTCTACATAAAAACGATGGAACGATCCACAACTGAAAACCATTTACTGGTTGTTGGACTTCGAAACAAAATAGTTTACATATTCTATACCGTCGGCGCCCTAGCCTGCACAGCAGCATCTACAGCTTGCAGGTCTTACACAAATCTCCACAGGCTCGCCTTCAGGTCCAATATCACGTACCAGAAAAATGGGGGTTCTCACTGGAGAACCAGTACATGGTGCACTTACACCAGCTTTCAACAAAGCATCAAACACAGGCCTAACGCCTTCAACTGCTCCGTCTGGGAGGATACTGGCTATAACATTTAATTTAATTGTCATAGCTAATCAAATAGTGGGAGTGGGGAATGGAGGAAGAGGAGGTAGAGAGGGAGGGAAAAAGGAAAATAAATAAACAAAAAAGGCTGGGGTGGGGGGGGGACATCTCCAGGAGTTTACTGGAAACACAACCATCACCTCCACTCACCTGTTTTCCTGTTTCCAGCTCCTCCGAAGATCCTGGCTCTGGAGGTGGAGGGCGGGGAGCAGTCCGGCTACCGGGCTCTGTGCCGCGTCCAGGGCTCGCCGCTGCCGGACGTCCAGTGGCTGGGCCCTGACGACCTGCTGGAGGGCTCGCCGGTCGGCCCGCTGGCCCAGGGCACGCCGGCCCACTTCCACACGGTGAGCCAGCTGAGGGACGTGGAGGCGGGCCAGCACTACACCTGCAGCGCCTCCAACCCGCTGGGCAAAGACCAGGCCAAATCTAGGTCCTAGCGCCAAATACCCCCGCTCCGTTACCGCCAATCACAATCACATACTGCTGCTCCTGTCCCTGTCTGTGGGGGCAAAGGTCATCCTGCTGGTGGGGATGGGGGTGTGGATGGTGCAGGGGGGGGCTCTGCAGGGAGTCGGCTGCTGGTGGAAGTGACCTGATAAATACTATCAATGTAACCCCTCCCCCCAGCTATTGATCCTTACAGTAATATGTAATAACAGCTTTATAAAAGAGCTGGGGCGTTTTAATCGTGTTTAAAAACTACCCAATAAAGTTTCAACACACGGGTCCTCAAGTGAAATCTGTCATTTTCAAAACCTGTGCAGAAAATTCATTGGTAACCCTCTAATTATGTGAAAATGTCAAGAATTCTGGACTGTTAATCTGACTTTACACACAGCTGTTGTCACATTAGCTGGTTGGTTGTGTTGGTCTCCAGCTCCAACAACAACAACAACTCCACCCCAGACAGCTCATTGCAGTCAGTCGCAACAGTCACAACAAGCCCCCTGAATTATTTCTAATTAGACGGACCACGTCAGGTCCGTTTATAACTGTGGTAGCAGCAGAGAGATGGGGCAGCTCCTGTATGGGGAGCATGGCTCTGACCTGTTCAGCTGATGGGGAACGTACCAATGTTCCCCGTTTTGCCCAAAAAGGGTCCCATGTTCCCCGGTCACATACACAGCGGGAACATCAGCACTCATGCAATTTCTCTTGTCCAGTCAAATTACATTTAATTAAATGTTGTATAAAAGAACACAACAGGATGTAGTTATCATTTGGCAGCCGTCACATGGTTTACAAGAATTCAGGCTGTGTTTGACAAGGCAAGGCAATTCTCAAAGGGCTTTACAGTTGTTTGGATCCTCATGCCCTTTTCTCAAAACTGTAAACAAAACGTTTCTCAAACTAGGCTACATTCACAAAACCTCTGATTCTTTTTGTAAAACCAAATCAACGCCTCAGAACTGTTTTACCTGAGGAAAAACCAGACTGTGTTTTCAGATCTTGCTCTAAAATAGAAAAACACGGACACACGAACCAACAACCAAAAAGCAACAATCGGCAACAAGCAAACCATCAACAGGGCACAGCAGGCTAGTTAGTGACTGCAGCCTATACTCTCAGTTTCCAGTCCATTATCTAGATTCTACAGCAGTGTAATAACTCAATGCTCCATAGAGTTACACTTTCTGCCCAAACTGTTGACAAAGTAATAATAATATGAAAACCAGCCTCTGTAGCTGTTCAACCACCACACAAACAAATAAACCAAAGCCAAACAACAGCTCATGAGTCGCTCATGGGCAAATTCCAAAAAAAAAGAAAATGCAGGCACTTACTTGGAGAACCGGGACACAGGTCAGGAGATGTCCGTTGAACACGTCCATGCAGCGGGGAGAGTCTCCCTCCAGGAGGTTGGTGCACGATGGAGGTTCTCCTTCCAGGAGGTCGGTGCACGACATCTACTTGCACACTTTGACCTCAAGAGGGGTCACCAAACAGAAACAACCAACAACCAGCATAACAGCAACAGGGTACAGCAGGCTATTTAGTGACTGCAGCCTATACTCTCAGTTTCCAGTGCATTATCTAGATTCAACAGCAGTGTAATAACTCAATGCTCCATGGAGTTACACTCTCTGCCCAAACTGTTGACACAGTAATAATAATAATAATAATATGAAAACCAGCCTCTGTAGCTGTTCAACCACCACACAAACACATAAACCAAAGCCAAACAACAGCACATGAGTCGCTCCTCATGCCCTTTTCTCAAAATAAAAAAAAAAATGCAGCACTTCCTGGAGAACCGGGACACATTCAGGAAATGTCCGTTGATTCGTCCATGCAAAAGTCTCCGTCAGGAGGTCGGTCCAGAACTGGAGGTTCTCCCTGGGGAAAAACGGTCCACTGGAGTTCTCCCTCAGGATCTTGCTCGACATCTATAGAAAAACATTGACCTCAGAGGGGTAACCAAACAGAAACAACCAACAACAAACAACCAGCATACCAGCAACAGGGTACAGCAGGCTATTTAGTGACTGCAGCCTATACTTTCAGTTTCCAGTCCATTATCTAGATTCAACAGCAGTGTAATAACTCAATGCTCCAGAGTTACACTTTCTGCCCAAACTGTTGACACAGTAATAATAATATGAAAATCAGCCTCTGTAGCTGTTCAATCAACCCCCACACAAACACATAAACCAAACAACACCACGTGAATTTTTATGAACATGCAGACACTTACCTGGAGAACCGGGACACAGGTCAGGAGATGTCCGCTGGACGCGTCCATGCAGCGGGGAGAGTCTCCGTCCAGGAGGCCGGTCCACGATGGAGGTTCTCCCTCCAGGAGGCCGGTGCACAACATCTATTTTTTTTGTCAAACCTTTATTTGTTCAGGGGAGCCAATTGAGAGCAGGGACTTTTTTTCAATGACGCCCTGATCACAGATGTAGGATTCTCTAAAAATCACTAAAAGTCTGTATAAATATTCATTCTTTATTTTACTGGGTTTCTATAATCTCAGGGATGTTAGAAATATGCAGATTATCCCTTTCATATTGCTGTTAGAAGACGAAATAGAGTAGGACGTCATTTCCCTGAATGCTCTGTTTTTTTTTTCTTGTTTTTGGCAGTAGTCCTATTAAAATAAATAGTGTTCATTTATTACATTAACTACATGTATTATGTTGTTTAAAAATATTCTATGGTCTTTAAGAAAATGATAAAAGGTTAAAACAGACTAGAACATTCTCCAGCAGCAGGAATCGTCCCACAGTTCACCGGGACTTTAATCGGTCACAACACTCTTCACGTATCTCAGTCGAGTGCGTTTACTACTTTTCCTCCGAGTCGCGACAGCATGGTCTCTGCCATTAGCTTCGCAGTGATGCTAGTTAGCTTCGACATTAGCTTAGCAGTGATGCTAGTTAGAGCCGCCTTTAGCTTAGCAGTGATGCTAGTTAGAGCCGCCTTTAGCTTAGCAGTGATGCTAGTTAGCTCCGACATTAGCTTAGCAGTGATGCTAGTTCGCTCCGACATTAGCTTAGCAGTGATGCTAGTTCGCTCCGACATTAGCTTAGCAGTGAGATAGGAGACAGACACGAGACATTATCCAAGACTGAACTTGCTATTCAAGCACTGATACACATGACAACACAACAATGGGACTTTGTTTGTCATTCTCCATACACACTTGTTAAATCGCAGCACAAACCTGCCTCGTCCCCAGAAGAGAGACGGTGATGTCGTGAACGCAAGAACATGCAAAAAAAACACTTACCACTTACAAGACTCTTACCTGTGACGAGCACAGACAGAACAGACAGCAGACACAGACTTTGCTTCCACATCTTCAGATGACTCGAAGAAACACAACTTCAGGGTTGAAATGTTGGATTTTGAGGAAATGAAAGAACTGCTTGATGGCAGGAAGTCGTTGAATGAGGTCAAATTTTTAACTGAATCGCGAGAGGAATTTGTCTTTGACTGACAAATTGTGATGTTTCTTTACAAAAATATATGGTCAGATAATTGTGTCGTTTTCTTCGTTATCTTTTCTTTCTTTTTTTTAGCCTATTTGTGTGTCTTTTTTGCGTTTAATTGACAAGACGGCTATAGAGACGGGGCGTCAGAACACAGTCTCCGTCAAGGAGGTTGGTCCACAACATCTACTCGCACACTTTGACCTCAGAAGGGTCACCAAAC
Source organism: Decapterus maruadsi (assembly GCA_030347415.2). Taxonomy (NCBI): domain Eukaryota; kingdom Metazoa; phylum Chordata; class Actinopteri; order Carangiformes; family Carangidae; genus Decapterus; species Decapterus maruadsi. The sequence goes on from CM064894.1 coordinate 1,133,317, forward strand.
AACAACAACCATCAGCCAATAACCAACAACCTAACAGCAACATTTCTTTACAAAAATATATGGTCAGCAACCACACAAACAACCAGCAACCAATGACCAACAATCAACAACCAACAGCAAAAAACAACAACCAATAACCAACAACTAAACAACAACAACCACCAACAACCAATAAACAACTAAACAGCAACAACCATCAACAGGGTACAGCAGGCTATTTAGTGACTGCAGCCTATACTCTCAGTTTCCAGTCCATTATCTAGATTCAACAGCAGTGTAATAACTCAATGCTCCATACACTTTCTGCCCAAAAGTTCAAACAGTAATAATAATAATAATAATAATAATAATAATAATAATAATAATAATAATAATAAATATGAAAACCAGCCTCTGTAGCTGTTCAATCAACCCCCACACAAATACATAAACCAAAGCCAAACAACAGCACATGACTCGCTCACGGGCAAACTCAAAAAAAAGAAAATGCAGCACTTACCTGGAGAACCGGGACACAGGTCAGGAGATGTCCGTTGAACACGTCCATGCAGCGGGGAGAGTCTTCCTCCAGGAGGTCGGTCCACGATGGAGGTTCTCCTTCCAGGAGGTCGGTGCACGACATCTACTCGCACACTTTGACCTCAGAGGGGTCACCAAACAGCAACAACCATCAGCCAATAAGCAACAACCTAACAGCAACAACCATCAGCCAATAACCAACAACCTAACAGCAACAACGAATAAGCAACAACTAAACAGCAATAACAACCAACAGCAACAACCAATAACTAACAACTAAACAACAATAACCAATAAGAAACAACCAACAACCATCAACCATCAACAGTGTACAGCAGGCTATGATGGATAGATGGATAGATGGATAGATGGATGAGTAGCTCACGGGCAAACTCCAAAAATAAAAAAAGAGAAAGAAACATGCAGCACTTGGGTGGTGGGCTCTCTGACTGTAGCAGGGACTGGGGGGGGGCGATAGATAGATAGAGAGAGATAGATAGATGGAGGGCAGACTCCAAAATAAAAAAGAAAGATAGGTCGCTCACGGGCAGACTCCAAAATAAAAAAAGAAACATAGCACTTGGGTGGTGGGGTCTCTGACTGTAGTGGGGACTGGGGAGGGGGGGGGGCGATAGAGAGATAGATAGAGAGATAGATAGATGGAGGGCAGACTCCAAAATAAAAAAAGAAACATAGCACTTGGGTGGTGGGGTCTCTGACTGTAGCGGGGACTGGGGGAGGGGGGGGGGCGATAGAGAGATAGATAGATGGAGGGCAGACTCCAAAATAAAAAAAGAAACATGGCACTTGGGTGGTGGGGTCTCTGACTGTGGCGGGGACTGAGACTGACTGACACTGAGTGCTTTGGCACGAGGAGGAGGGGGGGGGGGGGCACAGGATAGATAGATAGATAGATAGATAGATAGATAGATAGATAGATAGATAGATAGATAGATAGATAGATAGATCAAACAACCATCAGCCAATAAGCAACAACCTAACAGCAACAACCATCAGCCAATAACCAACAACCAAACAGCAACAACGAATAAGCAACAACTAAACAGCAATAACAACCAACAGCAACAACCAATAACTAACAACTAAACAACAATAACCAATAAGAAACAACCAACAACCATCAACAGTGTACAGCAGGCTTAGATAGATAGATAGATAGATAGATAGATAGATAGATAGATAGATAGATAGATAGATAGATAGATAGATAGATAGATAGATAGATAGATAGATAGATAGATCAAACAACCATCAGCCAATAAGCAACAACCTAACAGCAACAACCATCAGCCAATAACCAACAACCAAACAGCAACAACGAATAAGCAACAACTAAACAGCAATAACAACCAACAGCAACAACCAATAACTAACAACTAAACAACAATAACCAATAAGAAACAACCAACAACCATCAACAGTGTACAGCAGGCTTAGATAGATAGATAGATAGATAGATAGATAGATAGATAGATAGATAGATAGATAGATAGATAGATAGATAGATAGATAGATAGATAGATAGATAGATAGATAGAATAACCAACAAACAACCATCAGCCAATAACCAACAACCAAACAGCAACAACGAATAAGCAACAACTAACACCAAACAACCAACAACCAGTAGGGGAGGGTGGGGTCAAGTGTAACACCTCACTTTTACCCAGTCAGAAACAAGCTAGAGTCATGATATTCACCTTGAACATGTTCATTATGATCCTCTGCCTACCTGGAAAAAATCAGCCCATTTTCTGACCCCCATCAGGTTTTATCAGGGAAAAACTGTTTTCGGGGTAAGAAAGTAAATTTTCAAAATCGCTGTATATTTCAACTGGTGTCCTGAGTTCTTGAGGCAATGAACCTCAAGTTATATCATTTTGAAGTCTGATGTCTTAGCTAACAGCCTAAATGAGTGCCATCTGATTCATTGCCTTCCACTAGCCAGCACATTGGGGTTTATGCTAGCAGACAAGGGTGGGGTCAAGTGTAACACCTTGACAACCCTGTTTTCAGCAATGGCAATTTGCATCACAATGTAGTTTTTACTTGTTTTTAATGAAGCAAACCTACTCAATGTTTTAGTACACACTTATATACTCTATGGAGTAGCTCACTACCTCAGGACAACAACTGTGGGCTTCACTGCTAACGTTAGCTAGAATTCATTGCTAGCTTTCAAACTCACCACTATATTATCAAATTTAAGTAACCTAAGATGATTACTAAAGATAAGAACATTTTTTGAATTAATTATTCTTATCATTTATGTAATAAAACTTGAGTTATTTTCTTTTTTGTGGTTGTTTTGTAGTGTGTTACACATGACCCTCCATGGTGTTACACTTGACCCCACCCTGCGGGGTCAAGTGTAACACTTCACTTCCCTGAAATAAATCAACATTGTACTCTTTGTGTAATATATGGGACTGCACAAATTTATGAGACAGTAGTAGACTTGTGTAGCTACAACATAGCAAAAAATTACTTATCTAGTTGAAAACTCCAGAAAATAAAAAAAAAAACCCTCCCCTATCAACATGGTACAGCACTTTTAGTGACTGGGCCTCCTCTCAGTTCCCAGTCCATTATCTATATTCAACAGCAGTGTAATAACTCAATGCTCCATAGAGTTACACTTTCTGCCCAAACTGTTGAAACAGTAATAATAATATGATTTTTTTTAATGTTTGTTTTAGCTTTTAGGTTATTTGGATGGACTGTAAATGTAAATGTTAATAATGTTATGTATATATTGTGTTGTTCCTTGTGGACCCCAGTAGCTAGCTAAGGTACCAGCTAATGGGGATCCTTAATAAATACAAATACAGAACCAGCCTCTGCAGCTGTTCAATCAACCCCCACACAAACAACATGAACCAAAGCCAAGCAACAGCACATGAGCCGCTCACGAGAAAACTCAGAAGAAAGAAACATGCAGGCACTTATCTGTAGAACCGGGACACAGATCAGGAGATGTCCGCTGGACGCGTCCATGCAGCGAGGCCGGTCAATGGCGCCGGTTCTCTCCGTCCATCGAGGCTGATTGACGGCGGCTCTGCCTCCGGGACGTCGGTCAATGGCGCCGGTTCTCTCCGTCCGTGAAGCTGGTCACGCTCCGTCCATGGAGGCTGATTGACGGCGGCTCTGCCTGCATGAAGCCGGTTCACGGCCGCTTTTCACGGCCGCGGTTCACCCCGCTTGAAGCGGCTCCACAACATCAGTCCCACGGTTAAATCAATAAATCAATAAATGCGGCCAAGTCCGCCTCCGTCGCCGCAGCTCCACACCTGAGCTGCGGTCCGGTTCTCCTCTGGTCGGGGTTCAGCCTGAACCGTTCAGGTTCTGAGTGAGTCCTGGTCCTGGAGCAGCGTCGTCAGGACCGTCGGTAAACCGGAAACACGCGGGGACTAAACTCTACAGGAAACCGGGCCAGCTGTTCTCACTCACCTTTTAATTACGCGCCATTACTTTTTTTCTGCCGCCTTCGGCCTAGCCAATCAGCGGCCAGGAAACGTGACGTTGCGCAGCAGGTTGGTGCATTCACTGTCCTCGGTAAATCACACAATTCACCAGTTGTCCAGCTAGACCAGTGGAGGCACCGCGCCGCTCTGATGATAAAATCCCTAGTTTAAATAAGAACAGCAAATCAACCATCAGCCAATAAACCAACAACCTAACAGATCAACAACTACATCAAAAAAAAACCAATAACCAACAACCTAACAGCAACACACACACACACAATTAAAAGCAACATACGATCAACAATTGTTAGAATCAGAAATACATTGAGCAGACACGAGGAGAACAACATAAACATCTGGGGTCAGAGCTTCAGGGAAAGAAAGTACATTCAGTGAAACTGTTTCAGATGTTCAAGGTGTTCAAGGTGTCCCCATAACCAAAGAGGAAGAATTGTTGATTGCACTATTGTTTTCCTGTTGGTGATAGAAAAACATGATTTGTTCCAGTAGAGAAAACCAAGTTTCTTTCTCAATTTTTTGATTAGATGTTCAATATGTATTTGGAATGACAACAACAACACACCTGACTCCCCTGTAACCTGTGCACATAGGATGAGCTACCATACATAGCCTATTTAAAATGATTTTAACAGTTTTATAACTTTTTTAAATGTATTTAATCCCCTTTTTTTTTAGAATAAACTTTTTTTTTAATGATCAACAATCACTATTTATTATGTAACAACCTTTTTTTTAAACAGCAACAACCATCAGCCAATAAACAACAACCTAACAGCAACAACCATCAGCCAATAACCAACAACCTAACAATCAACAACCGAATAAGCAACAACTAAACAGCAATAACAACCAACAGCAACAACCAATAACTAACAAATCAAAAATCAACAACCAATAAGAAACAACCAACAACCATCAACCATCAACAGTGGAAAAACAGCAGGACTAGAATTTGATTTTAGATATTTAATTGATAGATTTAGATGAAGTTTGGCGATATCAAAATAGATAGTTACAAAGATCATTCATAGTTTTCATAGACGCATCTTGGGGAGCTGGGGTACATCTCAGCGACAAGACTGGACACTGCACAGAGCATCAACCACCAAGACTTGTCATAAGACACATGGAAGTTTTGAGATCAAAATCCAAAAAAACATAGCACTTGGTTTTTTTTCTCTGCCAGTAGCCTATTTCAGTCACTGAAACAGTTCCTGCCTGGAGAATCCAAAATCACCTCGCCCACTAAAAGCCAAGATAAAACTTGGGCTGGTGGTGTCATTTAGAGGTGAAGGCAGGGTGTGTGGGTCAACCTGCATCTGGTGCACCAGCGAGTTAGATCTCGCTTGCTCATAGACTCTCGATCCGCATAGATCACCAGCTGGCAGACTCCAAAATAAAAATGAACATACACTTGGGCTTTTTTTTCTTTTTACTTTTAGAATTAATAAAGAATGAATGCTCGTGAGTCCTTTGGCCACATCGGGTCCAGGCTCCTGGTCGGATCTCCGCTCATTTATTTGCTCAAACTTGGAGCCAGACCCGATAGACTAGGAGACCTAGTCCCATAGATAGATAGAAGATAGATAGATAGGATCTAATTAAATGACCAGTGAGATAGATAGATAGAACACAGCCCATATTTTTGAAACCGTGAATAACCAACAATGCTCTGTCCACACAACCATCAGCCAATCCTGAAACCGTGTTTTTTTGAAACCGGGGTCAACCATCAGCCAATAACCAACAACCTTGGTTTCAACAACCATGGAACTGCAACCGTGATTGTTGTTCTCGTTTACGTCAAACTTGCAAAAAAAAAATGTAAACACTGCCTGCAGAGGTTGTTTACCCGCTGCCGGTGTGTTTTTAAAACTACTACAGTAGCGCCGCAGGTCAGGATGAATTTCCGAATGAACAGGCAGTAGCCTATGTCACCGGGTCCGACGGGAGGGGGTCCACTGCTGTCATGGAGTGATAGCCTTCGGAGATGAGGGAATGAGCCAAAAAGCCGAAAATCTATTCGTGACGTCCACTGATATAAAGTGGATATGTTTCATTCATCCGTGTTTTGACAGACAACACAACAGCCAGTGATAATGAGTTGCAACAACCAGTAAGCCAGGTGACGATGTGTGCAGACTGCTGCAGCCAATAAAAGGAACAATTGTTGTTGCAGCATGTTTTCATCCACAAAATGACCAAAAATAACACAACAACCGTAACAGCAACAATCCAATAAGCAACAACTAAATTTTGATTGGTCAAAAGCAACCAACATTGCAACAACCAATTTCCACTAACAACTAAATTACAACACTCAATAAGAAACAACCAAAACCATTTCAAAAATCAACAGGGCTACAGTGGCTAGTCTTGGTGGTTGATGGATCTGCAGTGTCCAGTCTTGTCGATAGCTGGATGAGTAGCCCTCCAGCTCCACAGATCAAAAATATGAAAAACTATGAATGATCTTGGGTGTCTCTTTGATATCGGGACCAATAGATCCGGATAGAGAGAGATAAATGGACCAATTAAATATTAAAATCAAATTCTGTCCTGTTGCCCGTTTTTCCATTTCGTATTTTTGATCTGAGCCTAAAATTGAAATATGAAAAAACATACATTTTTTCATATTTCGTGTTTGATTAAAAAACGAAAAACAAAATAACCTGTCACTTTTTCCTTTTTTGATTTTTGATTTCCAATCGAAAATGGAAAGAACGAATGATACACGGATTCTCCACCATCGTCAGCTTGGTAAGGGTTTTTTTTGTTTGTTTGTTTTTTACATAATTACAGGGTTATGATTTGTTTAATTAACAGTCACTTAATTTATAATAATTAAGGCAAGGCAAGTTAATTTTATTTGTATACAATCCGTGTATCATTCGTTCTTTCCATTTTCGATTGGAAATCAAAAATCGGAAAAAGTGACAGATTATTTTGTTTTTTGTTTTTAATCAAACACAAAATACGAAAAAATGTCTGGTTTTTCATATTTCAATTTTGGGATCAGATCAAAAATATGAAATGGAAAAACAGGCAACGGATCCGGATCCAACAGGACAGAATTTGATTTTAATATTTAATTGGGTCGGGTTTATGTCACCCAAAGAAACACAGTTACAAAGATCATTCATAGTTTTCATGAACGTGATCTATCATCAGCTCAGCTACAAGACCGGACACTGCAGAGCATCAACCACAAAGACTAGGTCATCTCACTGGTCATTTAATTAGACATACAGACAGTTTGTCTCAAAGGGCTTCATGACATCATAACAACTTCCTCTGTCCTTATCACATCATCACATTAAAATGTTTCTATTCTCATTAATCAGATCACTGTGTGAGCACTTCAGGGTTAGATGTGGGATTAAAATGTGACAGTGGCAATGGAGCAGAAACACCTTGAACCTTGTTTAGACCTTTAGTGTGAAAATGCCCTAAACTGCATCCTGCTCCGTGTTAGCTTCACAGCAACCTTCAAGGTCTGCGGTAAAAATGTTGCTCAGTGTTTAATGATTGATTTTTGTTTTGTTTCTTCTTGATAGTCAACACATCCTCCTCCTGGAAACCATGGCTCATCGTCAGCTTGGTAAGGTCATTCACTACCTACTCAAAGTTATTTACAGGATTAGGGTTTGTTTTATTTGCAGAGACTTAATTTAGAGAAACATCGTTTCTATTCTAACACTGAGCCACTCATTAAGCAGATGATTAGTATGCAAGCATTTTAGGGTTGGTACAGTGTTAGATATGACGTTAAAATGTGAAGCTCATGGCTGAGTGGTCAGACAGCAACGTCCCACACAGCCTGTGATCCTCAAGATCCCCTTTTTCTAAAAGGGTCCTATGTTCCCCAATCAGAGGAACATGGACCCGGGGTTGAAAATCTTTGGAAATCGCCTCTGGTCCGATTTCACCCAAACTTCTGCAATAGACTCCACTCGTCCCCCAGATGACATACTGTATCCAAATTTGGAGAAATGTGATTTATGATCAAAAAAAACTTTTCCGACACCCACAGGGGTTAAAAATCTTCATAAATCACCTCTGTCATTTTCTCCAAAACCACTGACACGATTTCAAACCAAACTTCTGCGTTAGACATATCCTAATTTGGAGAAATTTGAAAAAATTAGATTTTTGGTCAAAAAAACTTTTCCAACACCCGTGGGGGTTAAAAATCAGGGGAACATAGGTACCAATGCAGTCGCCACCAGTTTTCACATGGACGCTTTTGCAAACTCCAGCAACGTTCATAATGCTCCACACTTTTGAAACAGGCTAATAATAATATGTTTTATTTCAACATTTCGTTTTAGCTCAAAGTTATTTGGATGACTGTAAATCAACGTAAATGTTAATAATAACGTCATGTTTATTCAGCATTTTTCCTTGTAAACCGTTATTCACGTAGCTAAGGTACCAGCTAATGGGTTGATCATTAATAAATACAAATGAATGAGCAACGAAATGTTCAGAAATAAAGCACATGAACCAAAGTTTTCAAGAACAGTTTCACATGGTTTGCAAAAGCGTCCATGGGAAAACTCAGAAGAAAGCATGCAGGCACCTGTTGTTAGCAACCTAGCATGCTAGCTATCAAACCTAGGGCGCGTGGCGTCTGTCCGACTACCCATTTGTCCGACCATACATTTCTTTATTTTTGCGTCCATTAGTCCGACCTCCCATTTCTCCGACTTAAGTAGCCCTAACCCTTAACCTTACCCTAAACCTAACCTTAACGCTGTAGAATGAGTAGTCGGAGAAATGAGCTGTCGGACTTTGGGGCAGTCGGACTGACGTATGCTCCCCTCAAACCTAATGTCACTCTTACTGTACTATTAATAAGTTTAGCTCTATCGTTACTGCTTAACAAACCTAAATGTTGGTGATTCCACATCTGAAAGGGATGCAACTGTGGCAGGACGAAGGAGCACCAGGAGGAGACCTTTGGTGATTACAATATTATGCACGCCTGTTTACAAACCAATCAATGTCCAGTGTAGGAAGACGTAGCATATGCAGGTGACGAGGACAGGATGTGGTGTGAAACCAGAGGCTTGGGGAGACATGTGTTCATGTGACTGTGATGAAGTGAGTTTGTTTTCTGGACCCAGTGTTTAATTGTTTAGATCTTAAAGCAGATATCAGTGGCACGGCTGTTTCGGCTAACGCTGCGTTCAAGGTTTTTGAAACCGTAAGTTACAGCTTCAAGTCACGACTACGACTTTGTAGCGTTCCAGGTAACCTAGGTAACCCGTAGCTGGTGTTTTTACCGTCCTGTTGTCTGTGAAAGTCACTATAACGGCCTCTCGTAACTTCCGACCCGTTGTCCAGATGGAACCGGTGTTCAGGAAGGAAAAACACAAGTTAGGAGTTTCCTTGAAGGCACCATGAGTTAGCAGCCCCCGCCCTCGTCAGGCATCTATTGGTCCTCGTGCTACGTCACCACATTCACGATGCAGCGATGCATCCCTTGGCTGCACACACAGCCCTTCATGCCGTTCTCTCTCCTCATTGGATAACACTTGTATCCCACAAGGAAAGTTACACACTGCTCTAATTACAGATTACAGCCACTCTGTTAACAACAACGGTCAATAATAAGTTTTAATATTCTCCCACAGATCTCCGGATTGCACTCGTTGGGAAAACTGGAGTTGGAAAGAGTGGCTGTGGAAACACCATCTTAGGAAGACCAGCCTTTGTATCTACATTGTCCACATCCTCAGTGACGTCAGAGTGTCAGAAGGAAACAGGAGATGTTGATGGTCAAAAAGTGGCTGTTGTTGATACTCCAGGTCTGTACGACACCAGGATGGAAATGGATGTGGTGAAGAGAGAGGTGGCTAAAGCCGTCTGCTTTTCTTCTCCTGGTCCTCATGTGTTCCTCATCGTGATCCAACCAAACAGATTCACTAGAGAAGAACAAGAAACAGTGAAGATCCTTCAGAGGATGTTTGGAGAAGAAGCAGGAAAGTACAGCATGGTCCTGTTCACCCATGGAGACGACATAGAGAGGGAAAACACCACCATAGAAACACTGATCAGTGAGAGTCAACCTCTCCGTGTTCAAGGTGTGGAGGATACCACGTGTTCATAACCAAAGAGGAAGAATTGTTGATTGCACTTTTGTTTTCCTGTTGGTGATAGAAGAAAGAAAGGTGTAGAGAAAACAAGTTTCTTCCTCAATTTTGTGATTAGATCTTCAACATGTATTTGGAATGACAACCTAGTATCCAACAACAACACACCTGACTCTCCTGTAACCTGTGCACTCAGTAGGATGATCTACCACATATTTAAAATGATTTTAACAGTTTTATAACTTTTTAATTTATTGAATCCCCTTTTTTTAGAATGAGCTTTTTTTTTAAATGATCAACAATCACTATTTATTATGTAAAGTATAACTTTAGGCTCACTCATTAAGCAGATGATTAGTATGTAACCGTAGTAACAGACTGACTGCAGCAGTCTGATGGGCCAAACATCATGAATCCAGTATGTGATATTTCTGTGTTCAGCGTGTTAATAAACACTAATGTTTAAAAGCAGCTTTGTCTCCAGAACCTGATTCTTCAACATGGAAACATGAGACAGGAACATGTTGTAGTGTCTCTGATGTGATGACAGCTCTGAGTCCTGGAGCTCAACCTCATTTCCCCCTTGTTTATCCTCATGCTGCTGTTCTACCTGTACCTCTAGCCTCCAGTCTGATACACAGGCACATTTAACACTCATTATTAATAATAATAATAATAGAGGAAAACAACAGCCATGTACTTTCACACATTATGATGACTTTAATTTAAAAACAGCAAATCAAATTTCAGTTGAATACACAATGTGTTAGAAAGTGTGTCAAATCCCTAATAATTGTTATAACTTTAATGTCTTTCAGTTTCACTGAGTCTCTGTTTGTGGACTGATTGTTCTCTTCAATTATAGAAAAACATGTGAAACATATTAAAAATCCTGCCTGACATTAGAACATATGGAAGGGCCAGTGCAGGTTCCTGAATGCAACACATCACCAAGCAGATCACATGTTACTTCTCTAGGTTCATATTATTGATTTGATTTGAATCAGTTTGGGTTTAATCTAAATCAAACACCTACAGTAATAATAACAGGCAACTACAGTAAGACTATGAGAACTCAGGAAAGACCAACCTCATCCAGTACAAAGATCAGAGAGAGAAATGAAAAGTATTAGTAGGAGGTTGTGTTGAAGTCTGTTCCCCGTTGATGTGTTTTCCCCGAGTTTCAATGTGTGACCATATCATAACCACAACCAACCCATGACAAAGTTCTCTGTAGTTGCTTTAAAGCTCGAAATCTGAGGTTTAAAGAGTCACAAATTTACAAGAAGACTCTGATCTGACCTGAAATCAAACCTGCTATCATGTCAGACGTACTGGACACGGTTACTATAATATAAGATGACCAAACGACCCCTCTTTAGCCCAGACTTTTTTACTTTTTAGACCACTTTTTGTGTCCTGTCTGGTTTCCATTGTTTTCCATGGGACCATTAAGCTGCTAAAGGTCAGGTTAGAGATCCTAATCTGGAGCATTTTTTTTTACAAAATAGTTTGAAATCCTCTTCACACCCTGACTGCAACCAATTAATTGAATGCTATTTCACAAAAATGAAAAAAGTCAGTCTCCTGTGGAACGGACGATCCTGTAAAAACAGTATCCAAACATCTTAACATAAAGTTGAAGTCAATTGGGTCGTGATGTGTCAATCAAACTGCCGTCTCTCTGTTCCTTGCCTCCCACCACGGGAAAGCCAAAGGAAGGAAAGTTAGCGACAAACAACAGTATCGCGGAAACTGACACCACTCACATTGCTCTGGAGGTGTGGCTTTAGAGAGACTTCTGACGAAAGGGGGCCTGCTCAAACTGTTTTTACAGGATCTCCAACCCTACCTTTAAACTGACTGGCGCCTTGCACAGAATACTACGTACGGGAGGCTACTTTATTATGTTTGACATAATTCCAGAGAGGCTGCCTCTGTATGTGTGATGAGTCAACATAAAGTATCATTTAGGTATCTCGAATCCAGGCCAAATGTGCTCTTTTTTGGAAACCGAAGCATTGCTGACCCTACTATAATATGGTCATGGCTCGGTTAGGGTTAGGGTTTTTGATAAAAGATGGTGATTTAGGGTTTGGGTTAGGGTAGACGATCTTTATTGTCAAACACTACCCTTTTCCCTTTGACACCCTGTGGGTTTGTGATCACTACCTGACGGGGGAACAGACTTGAACTTGCCCCGTTCGCCGCGGCCTCTAAAAGGGCAGGAGGACGGGCTTCCTGTAGCAGAGAGGAAAGGCTTTCTTACAGCAGTCTTCATCACTCCACTGAAAGTCCTTGTCCACTCTCATGATGGCACACTGGCCGTTGTGGACCATGCCGGGCTCCCCCTTCCTCCAGTTGGTGTCGGTCACTCGATCGTTGTTGAACCAGTACCACTGGCCGGTCAAGGAGCTCCGACGCATGCCGATCCACAGGCGCCGGACACGGTTGGTGTTGGCCAAGGTGATCTTTCCATGGATCTGATCCCAGAGTTCCCTGTCGGAGAGGCTGACCAGCTCCAGGTCCTTCTCCTTGCAGTACTGCAGAGACTCACGCCAGCCCATCGCCTCGTCTCCGATCTCTATGACCTCTGGAGTCGTGGGGCAACCTCGTACATCTGGAACACAATGTTGGGTTAGAGCCCATTCCTGTGGCTGTCGGCATCTCTTTGTTGTTTTTGATTTCATTTATTATGTTCATGGAAAATTTACCCTAAAGCAGATGTTTTTGATTGGTCGATGCTAATTGAAATGCGCTATTGCTAATGCTATTTGCATAAAAGATAAAACAAGACAAAGAAAGAAGACTTCATTAAAGGACAAGAAAAGTAAAGCCTTGTGGTTTGTTGGACTTGTAATCGTTAGCTGATTGATTTATGAATATCACAATGAATCATTGCTGCATTCAGAAGTGTCTCAGACCTCATGACCCTTGTGACCTCAGCAGAGACCCTGATGGTCCTTACCTGGATCCGTGGTGATGATGGCCGCTGGGTTCCCGAACCGAGAATTGGTGTTCTTTCCCACAAAGTAGACGGCCATGTTGGAGGACTTGTGCCAGATGATGTTCTTGGAGACCGTCAGGGGCAAAGAAGCCGAGACGTAATCCGTCCCTTTCAGGTCTTGCCAGTCTGGACTCGCTGGTGGATCTTCTCCAACGTGAACCTCATCGACTTTGTCCTTGTGGACCACAATCACGGCAAAGCTGTCTGTACCTGGAACCGTGTTGACCAGGAAGCATGGGGCGAACTCAGTCTCTGGGATCAGGGGGAGGAGCAACCCGGGCCGGTACAGGGTGGCCGTGCCAGAAACCTCCACCTTAGGAGAGTCCGGGTCAAAGGGGATCGTTCTGGGTTTCTTCTCCGACAGCAGCAGGAACGTTTCATCATTAGTGCTCAACGCCAGGGCAGGAGGAATAAGGAACTTCATCTTCTTGCCGGTGGAGGGCTGCAGCACGGAGTAGAGCAGCCCACAGGTGCAGTTGTTCCTGTAGGCGCAGGCGTGAGCGAAGAGGACGGCCACCGGCTGGTCGGCCGTCACCGCCTGCAGCCCGTCCTCTTCGCGTACCCAGACCGTTCCGATCTGATAGGACTCCAGCTGGACCTCCTGGGGATTTTCACCTTCGACGGTCACCGCGGTCTCCTGCCCCGTGGCCACGATGATGAGCTTGAACGGGTTTCTCTCGGTGACTTCTACCGTGACCTGTTCGGTGGTCCCGGGGATCGTGGGTCTCGGTGGGATGAGGTACTCGGTGCCCAGCTTGCTCGTGGGGATGACGAGCGCGGTCTGCAGGCTGTTGTGCTTTCTGCTGACGGCCTGGACGACGATGGGCTTGTTGCTGGAGATGAGGACGGACTTGTCGGAGGTTTGTTGCCTTGTCAGCTCCCTCTCCTTACTCTGACTGACCTCCTGGGACTGTCCAGCGTTCATGCTCACTGTCTGTCCGGACGGTGCAAAGCTCACCTGCGTGCCATGGTGCAGGGCGGTGATCTGGACCTTGTTGTCGGCATCATATGGAACATAGTAGGCGATGTTCTCCGGAAAAATGACCACAAATTTCAGACCGGTGCTGTTCTCTGGATCGGCAGCAGATTCTGGAGAAGAAAAGTTGGTAACTCGTCAAGAAATAACAGCGCCTGTGTTTCAAATCTTAAACTCTTTGTTTGTTGTGCTACTGGTGATCTCTAAAACGTAAACGTCTAAAATGTCTATGTTTTATTTGTTACTCTTTGTAATATGTGTTGACACTGCTGCTATGTCTCATGCTGCTGACCTTTTTGGCCAGGTCACCCTTGCGAAATGGGCTTCAATGGGCTTTTATCTGGTTAAATAAAAAATAAAATAAAAGTAATTGTGTCATAGTATCTAGAAATAGAAATAGCCATGACATAACGGTCAATTTCACAGTAATGTCGAGAAATATCGCCAAGAAATAACAATTGATTGCGTAGAAATAGGGCAACAGTAACAGTCAATTGCAAGGACTTGGTGGAAAAAAAACATTCTGGCCTTTCCCAAACTGTGTAATCTTTTACCTTTATGAAAGAACATGGTATTATATGTTTGACTCTTGACTATTTCTTGACAATACTACGTAATTAGTGGCCTGTAAATTAAAGGAGTGCCTAAAAGTTAATTCAGGATCTGTTATTGCATGTCTGACACATTTGGTGTAGTTCCATGAAGGAGCCACAAGGTGGAGCCAGAAGACAACACATGGATGAGGAGGGAAGTATGAGGGTAAAGGACTGACCTGAGCTCAGAGCGGCCAGAACCAGCAGCAGCAGCTGGAGCCGACCGGGACACATGGCGACAGCTGGATCAGTGGGGGCGGAGCCAACACCTGGAAACACCTGGAAGCACCTGGAAGCACCTGTGGGCCGACACACGTCATCAGCACAGAGTGAGGAGAGCCACATCCGCTGGGTCAGACCTCAGGTTTTCTCTGCACTTTCAACAAGTTCAGAGAAAATTAACAAAAGCTTAAAAGTAGCCATAAAATAATTAATATTGTAATAAAGAAAAACAAATGAACATGAGCGATAAATTATTTTAGAGGCAGAAAATCTTTGAGCCACAGAGAAAAACGAACTTAGATCCTTAAGACAGAAGAATAAAACCTTAATATAAGAGGTTGTAATATTTGTTTTCCTCAATGTGTTCCTGACTCCATTCTGTGAAAAATACACGAAACACGATTCAGCAAAATTCAAAATAAATAAATTCATGAATGAACCAAAAATAATTAACAAAAACATATCAGATTATAATTAGTCGTCCTTGTTTGAACAGGACGATGAGGTGAGTGTGATCCTGACCTGGAGACGAAGATGAAGATGGAGATGAAGATAAAGATGGCCGACGCCTCTTTGTCCGATCAGAATTAAATCCGTGAAAGTTTGATTTGGTCTTAAAATCAAAACCCAACTCTGAGGTGAAAACTCTGTCTCACCTGCTCGCCGGGCGTCGGCTCTCTTCAGTTACTTCCTCCTCCTCCTCTTCCTCCTCCTCCTCCTCCTTCACATATGGAAACTCACATTTGTGAGTCAAACTGCAGCAGATTTGCATGAGACTTCAGCCTCTGCAGCCTCAGGTTTCAGTCTTTTCTGAATGAGTTGAAAACAGAAATAAAAAATGAAGTTATGAAGAACAAAACCAACTTTTCCAACTCTCCCTCCCTGTTTCTTTTCTTCTTCTTTGACTTTCCATCGAATCAAAGATCAAAATTCATTAAAAATAAATAGATAAATAAAAATACAAACTCTTACACACATCCAGAGAAGTCAGGATATTCAGGGCATTATTTTTAAAGTTTTCATGTTTTCATTTTCATTTCATCACTGCAGCTGTTCCAGATGTGGACTCAGGGTGCTTCCAGACAGACGTGGATCTGGATCTGGATCTGGTTCTGGTTCTGGTTAGTCCAGGTCCAGGTTGTGGTTGCAGTGAGAGGAACACGCAGCACAGGACACTGCAAATCTCATTCTGCTCAAAATGAGACTCATTTACTCTGTTTTTAGACACGTTTTACTTCTTTCAAGCAGATTTTCACTTGAAATAAGTAGAAAAATCTGACAGTGGAGCAAGTTTTTCTTCCTTATTACAAACAACAAAAAACTGTCTTTCACTGGCAGATTTTTCTACTGATTTCAAGTGAAAATGATCTAAAAACAAGTTAATTTTTAGGTGATGAGTCTTATTTTAAGTGGAAAGAGATTTATATTGACTAGAAGACAAGAAATAAGACAAATATTATTGGAAAGAGTTTGGGTTTTTGCAGGAAGGGGAGGAGGAGGAGGAGCTGCTGGGTGGTTTCCTGCTCTGACCTGGAGTCAGTTTGACAGTCAAATCAGCGAGAGCTGCACAAACAAACAAACCAACACAAACTCACTGGTTCCTGATCCTGATCCTGATCCTGATCCTGATCCGTCACGTCCTCCTCACTCAGCTTCTGTCTGTTGTTCCCTGAAGCCCCCAAATTTGGGGGCAATCCACATTGGAACGCAATTGGAACGCAAACGCAAAAGCCATAGAGCAAGCCCGTAGCACACACATGGACATGTTGCATATCAATAGAAAGCTTAGAATCTCCGCTAAACGCTCATATAAACCATTCATAGGATAAACAAACACAGTTGCAACACCAAGCAACCAAACAATTTGTCGCAACATTGCGAAAAAGTTTCCGAAAAGCGACATAGACAGAGAAACCGAGCCAGTAAAGAGGCATCCTTGTTGTGATCCAGAGCTAATGGTAACCAGAAGAAAGCAGACACTCCACAGATTCCAAAACTACCATTTTTATCCTCTTTAACCAAAGTTTCACTGATCCAGCAGCCAAATAAGACAAATAACAACAAGCGCATTTGGAAAACTGAACTTGGTTCAACTCCCTGATGCTAAGGTCCTCGTCAAAGGTGAACGGATTGACATAGTTACTGAATTTAAATATCTTGGCATGACGCTAGATCCAAATCTAAATTTTAAGAAACATGTCAAAAAAATGACTACGATCATAAAATATAATCTACTTAATTTTAAATACATCAGAAATTGCCTTTCTCTGGATGCAGCCAAGATATTTATGCACGCAATGATCCTGTCTCATATGTCATACTGTATCACCTGCTGGGGGCAGGCTGGAGACTCTACCTTGAAACCTTTGGAGTCTTTATATAAACAAACTTTAAAAACACTAGACAAAAAGCCAATTCGTTACCATCATTGTAGGATACTTGAAAAACACAACCTATTGAGCTTTGAGAATTTTAGGTCATTTGCCAATCTGTGCATGGTTTATAAAATTTTAAATGGTTTGGCCCCACAGCCATTATGTGACTTTGTTCACGCTCGCTCGTTTAACTCCATCAGGTCCACTCGGATATCCTCCATACTAGATTGCACTATACCATTCCGCCGCACTGTAACTGGGCAATCAGCTTTTTCTGTAAGAGCCACAAACCAGTGGAACACCTTACCTGATGTTGTAAGGAGCAGTAGCTCTCTCAGAGTCTTTAAATTCAACCTAAAAAATCTGTTAAAAGCTGCTCAGCTCTGCAATCATTAATTTGGGCTCTCCTCTGTGTGTGTGTGTGTGTGTGTGTATGTGGGATGGGATGGGATGGGTGGGTGGGGGGCGTGTCGGGGTGGGGGGATTGCACGCAGATGTGTGCAGCTCAGTTGTTTTAAATTGTGGTTTAAATATCCCTGTATTTCTCTTGTTAATGTATTACTTGTTATACTTTTTATTGTGACCTGCCAAGGGACTGCAGATGCAAATTAGCTCAAAGCTATAATCTGGTACAGTGCATCAGATGGCAACATTTATGTTTTAACTGTACACTGTCCCTTTTTAAATAAAATTGAAATTGAAATTGAACCAGAAATGCTGTCTTACCTGGGACTTTTCACAGAGAAAACACTGTTGTGAAGCTCCAAATCTCATTTCGTTTGAAGGACTACAACCCCCAGAATGCACCTCTTCCTCCTCGTGTGTCTGTGTGGCGGATTTCCTGCTCTGTGTCCATATATGGTGGAGAGCAGCCATAGGCTGTGTGCTCCGAAGGTGCAACAAAAGCTTAGCTCATTGGCTGCCAGTGCGGCCTAGAAAGACGAGCTAGGGCTCATTTGATTCGTCTGGCTCTTCCGGTCACAACGGTGGTTGAATGAACCTGATTGGCCGCTCTACTGCAGGTCTACATCAAAGAGAAGTGAGGCAGACAGACGCAGGAGCGTAGCTCAGAGCAGAAAATGCTGATTTAAAAAAAACCTGTGGATTCCTGTTCTGTTTTTTTTTGCAAATTGTGTGAAAATAAAGATTCAACAATGGTTTAGAGTGGCAGGTGGTTTAAGCTGTGCCAAAAATTAATATTTTGGAAAGCTCGCCTGAATATTTTGTAGTAAAATCTCAATAATTTTGTCCTGCTTCACTTTATCAGAATCAACCACTGCAGAGACAATGTTCATATGTTGTACAATGATTTTATAGAGAGTTTGAGCTATTTTAGCATTATTCTAAAGGACACTCATCAAAAATATTTTTTTTTTTTAGGCGAGCACTGAATTTATTAAATTTATGCTGTGTTTCATCATCATTTGGTCTTCACCAGTAACATATATACTGATAATTACACATCTCCCAACAATCCTCAAATTATTTCCTATTCAATGACACCAACATTATTCAAATAGACCTTGTGGTTGCAGAGATATTCTCATTTTATCATTGGTATGCAATTTTCGAGAAAAGGCCTTGAAAATAGGCCCAGGGAATAACAGGTTAACTCAAAACCATGTTATTTATCTAATTATCAATAAAAACATGAGTCTAAATGCTGCGTCTCAACAAGGGGGCGTGGCCTAATCCGCTGCCGGGACAGCTCATTTGCATATTTTATCAAACTCATTTACATTTAATTACATGACGGGTAACTCATTAACAGTGACAGTGATGAGTTTCAGTGAAATTGTTTAATCTGATTCCACACGTTCAACACTAGAGGGAGACACACTTACACACTTACACACACACACACACACATATACACACTTACACACACTTACACACACACACACACACACACACACACACACACACACACACACACACACACACACACACACACACACACACACACACACTATAATCTGGTGCTAAAACAAAAGCTTTTATTCCTCCTGCTGGTTGTCGTTGTGTAACTGTTATCTAAGAGTCAGAGACACTTTCTATGAAAATAGGACAGTTGTGTGTCTGTGTGTGTGTGTGTGTGAGTGTGTGTGTGCGCTTAATACTGTTGTGCCCATTCAGATTTTAGTAGGTGCAATGTTATAAAACTATTTATATTTATATTAATATTAATATTATTTATCTTTTCAATATTTTCTCAAATTTGGAAATGTAGAATATTTGATTTTATTGATTTTTTAATTGATTATCTATTATCTATTTAATATTTCCCACTCGTTTTCAAACATACAAAGGGTTTTATCGACTTGTGCTTCAAGTGTAATAATTATTCACGTTTGAAATAAAGTATTCATTCATTCATTCAATATTTAGACTTTTCTATTCTGTTTGATTCTATTTTGTTTTATTTGATTCGATGGAACCGTGTGTGTGTTTGTTGTCCTTAAACACACTCATCACGTGCATGTGGGTCTATATATATTTATATATATCTATACAGCCTATATGTGTGTGTGTGTGTGTGTTAATCTGTAATCCAGCTGTAGATTACACTGTGCAGGAAGTTCCTAAACAGTGACATCATCGTGCAGCGGTGGCCCCGCCCCCTCCCTGATGACATCACAGAGGACAGAGGTTTATTAGAGAGCGGCGGCGGCAGAGGATGATGAGACTCTGGAGCTTCGACCAGCAGCAGCATCAGCAGCAGCATCCTCATCGTCATGGCGACCTTCGTCTCAGTGAGTAGATGATGCTCCTTCCTCCTCCTTTATTATGGTCTGTTTGATCTGATGGATGAATAGACTGATTATTGATTGATGTTTTAAAAATGAAATATGGCTTTGATTTGAGAAAAAATTGGCAGTTTATCTTCTTCTTTAATCTTTGATCATGAATCAGGTTGTTTATAATGTAAATATGAATCAATGTACAGAGTTAGAGCCACATGGACTTGGTTTGAACATCCATCTGCTGCCAAGTATTAAAAATAAGACTATTATCAGTTTTAATAATTTCAATGTTTAGAATCATCTTATATAATGATAAAATATATATGATGATATAGATGATCAGATACAGGATGTTTATATACATATTTATAAAGCACTGTGTAATATGGTTAATTATAGATAATATAATAATAAATAAAAACAGTGAGCGGACCTGATTAAACAGAAGTAGGTCTGGGCCCCCGGGGGCCGCGGCGCCTCATTTAGACCTGAACGCTCTGAAGCTCCTTCCTCCTCCTCCTCCTCCTCTTCCTCCTCCTCCTCTTCATCATCCTCCTCCTCTTCCTCCTCCGTCTCATTGGTTTTTCTTCTTAAAATTACAAGTGTGTCAGGAGTTGGGACTATTTTCAGCGGCGGATGAATCCTCATTAGCTGTAGAGAGTAACTAGGGCAACAGGACAGTGTGTGTGTGTGTGTGTGTGTGTGTGATGAGTCATAATTAACATTTATTCCAGGTCGGCGCTGAAGGACAGATGTTTCATGTTTTCAGGTCATGAACACACACCTCGCAGCGTTCCGACCTTAACGTGTTCTTCTGTCTCCTCTGTGTGTGTGTGTGTGTGTGTGTGTGTGTGTGTGTGTGTGTGTGTGTGTGTGTGTGTGTGTGTGTGTGTGTGTGTGTGTGTGTGTGTGTGTGTGTGCGTGTCAGCTGGCCACCTGCCACCACTGTCCCGTGGTCTCGTCTCGTCGCGGTCTCGTCTACAGAGACTCGCTCTCGGCTCTGTCCTGGAACCTGCGGGGCCCCGGGGGCCCCCAGCCGCCCCGCCGGCCCCTCGGCCCCCGGCTGCAGGAGAGACACCCCTGCAGACTCACCACCAGGTAAGGGATAAGGGATAAGGATTATTATCATTATCTATTATCTATTGATCATTTAAACGGTTAATTGATCAGTTGTTTTGTCAATAAAACCATCAGTCAGTGTTTGTCAAAGAACGACGACGTCCTCTAACGTCTTGTTTTGTCCACAAACCAAAGAGAATCAGTTTATCGTCATAAAGGAACAAAGAAACAGAAATATTCACATTGAAGAAGCTGAATTATTTATTCTCCCAAAAAAAAAACTGATTATTAGATTATTAATAGTTGACGATTAATTTAATAATCGCTTAGTTGTAGTCTTTTTATTTAGTCTTAGTTTATGACGGAGTATCAGCGCCACATTGACAAATAAAAAAACAACAAACTTTAAGAATAAAGTCTAAAGAGGAGGATTATTCTCGTAATGTCATGACTTTTTTCTCACGACTTTATAAATGAAGAAGCTGGAATCAGAGAATCTGGACTTTTTTGTATTTCTTTAAAAAACGACTCAAACTGATTATTAGATGATCAGAATAGTTGATGATTCATTTAATAATCGGTTACTGTTTGATTAATCAGTTAATTGTTGCTGAATCTCTAGAATCGACTAGTTTCTATTGAGTCTTAGTCATCCATCCATCCCATAATGTTCCCATCAGTCCTCATCAGGCGTCTTCTTCTTTCCTCCTCTTCCCACAGAGCTGATCTCCCAGAATCCATTGCTCTGGCGCGCTCGAAGCCGCCCGGCGGCGTGAAGCACCTGGTGCTGGCTCACCTGAGGAAGCTGCTGACGCTAGGCCCCGCCCACCACCAGCGGGGGCTCCGCCTCCCGGTCTGACCTCACACCACCAGCTGCCCATCAGCCAGGAGGATGATGATGATGATGAAGGTGTTGATGAAGGTGCTGACACCAGATGGCGCCGCAGGGTCCAGACGGTGACGGAGGCACCGACACCTTTATGACCACAGGCTCCGCCCCCTCAGCGGACTGTGGGCGGGGCCTGGAGCAGAGTTTTGGACGCTCGTAGCTGCAAGTTCATTAAAATGTTAATTAATTAAATTTCAGGTTTGATTATTAACCGTCAGCTCGTCATTTAATGTCAACGTTTGTTTTTAAAGCAGATCAATAAATAAGTAAATAAGATTTAATGAACAGTTTTAGCTTCAGTATCAATAAGTTGTAGCTAATCACGGGTCGTTTAATTAGCAGCGTTTCTTCTTCTTCTGCTCTTTGTTGTTGTTTCATGTGACCTCTTTTAGAAACGAGCTAACGAGCTGCAGCTGTTCACATCTGATCACTTCGGATCAATAAATCAATACGAAGGTGAAAGATTGTTTCCAGGATTTGTGCTAAGCTAAGCTAAGCTAAGCTAAATTAAGCTAACTAGATCCTGACAGATGTTAAACCGATGATGACGACGAAGATGTTTGTTTATATTTTTGTTTATAGAAGATTTTTGTCCTTTTTTCTGAAATAAATTTTAATTTTAAGCTTCAGTTTCTGTGGTTGTTTGTTAGTTTGTTTGTTGTTTATTAGTCGTTAACAACAACAACACACTCCTCCTGAAGCATCATGGGAGCTGTAGTTGTTGGATATTAATAAAGTCCTATAGCTGTTTAAAGCTACAACAGTTATAAAAGTAGGTAAAAGTGTTTCCAAGTGAATCAGCGTGTTTCAGAGAGTTTTTTATTGAGCAAAACTGTCAATACTTCTCCACTTAGGGTCCAATTTCACATTAAAAATTAGCAGAATAGGTCAATTTAATGTGTTGTAATGTGTAATGTAATGTGTTTTTGGAAGTATTGTACTTTTAAATCACATCCATTACTGAGTAGAACAGATTTGGACCTGAATTTTTTTTTTAAAAGAACAAGGAAAGTATAAAATCCATCACCGGAGACTATGAAGTGAATGATGAATTGTTTCTTTTTATCAAAATACTGAACACAATTCAAAAAACCATCCACCCAAACTGCAAATTAGCTGGTACTGTATATCCTGCAGAATGCATGGCGCACTGCACGTGAAGCAACCGCAACTGTAACCAAACAACGGAAAAAATGTACCTGCACTGTCCCAGATTTTAAGGTCAAAATGGCGTTTAGGGTCAGTCTGGACGACGTCATGCTGGAATATCTGTTTGTTCATTTTATTTACGTAAAAGACAAGAAACGAACTTTGACTTGATGCAGCAACATGGATGTTACAGAGAAATATAAACAACCTTTTGCACTGTACATTATGTGACGCCAGCTTCTGGGTCATGGTAGCGCTTGACCATGAGGTAACATTATTCTGATGTCTCACTTTACCATAGGGAACACAAAAAGGCTAACGAATGATTGGGTTCCTCATTAGTTCCTCAGTAACTACTTTAATTTTGTGTATCTTATTGTTACCAATCTGTTACCAAAAAAGTAAGAAAGTTTTACTTGCATCTGAGTACTTGCCGATACCGAGTACCGATGCCGATCCTTCTACCACAACAAAAAACAAATGCTAGGTAAAAAGCAATGAATTGGAAGACAAGTTTTATTGTTATAACAGAATTTGTTGTAACAAGCCTCTGATCTACAAAAAAAACCCCAAAAATACAACAAAGATGCAAAGCCATCCTCTGATCGCGGTCTTCATGCAGAGCAATTGCATGCACTGGTATCGGTTCTTGTACTCGCTAAAGTATATTACAAAGTATATTACAACAGTATAAGACCGAGGGGCATCCCTAGTTATTATCTCTTTTTATTACTTTATTGCACGGTTTCTCACTTTCACAAACATTCATAATCATTTCATTTTCTTTATATTATTGTACCATGCATTTTTTTTCTTTTTTAGTGACACAGTAAATAATAAACAATAAAATAAAAACAAACAAACATATATGCAAATGTTACTTTCCAAATGTGGTTCTCAAAAACGGAAAATAAACAAGCCAACAAACGAACATAACAAACAAACAAACAAAAAGGAAAAAGAAAGAAAAAAAAGAGAGAAAAGGGAGATAAATAAATAAATGTAATGTAATAATTTGTTCCCTATATTGGGCCATTCTACAAAATTGGTGCAAACTGCTGTCCCCAAACAAAAAAACTAATTTAAAAAGCATTTAAGTATGCACATTTTAAATGTTTACTAAGATCCTTCAATTATCTATTGAAACCCAAAATAATATTTAAAATATCATTTTCCTAAATATATTTTAAATCATCATTTATAGGGTACTTTACATTGGGAGGTGGCTGTCCCCAACACCATCTCCTAAATTTCAATTCATGAAAATGATACTAAAATGATATTTATAAATTTTTCCATAAAGATCTTTTTGATTTTTTTTAAAGTGAAGTGTAAAAAAGTACACTGATTTTATATATTTTTTGTAAATCATGAAAATGTATGTAAAAAATGTTGTCCCTCATTTTCTTGTCATTACCGAAACACTGTAGGTGTTAGTCCATTTGAGACTGATTTAAGCCACACCTCTAATTTTTTTATCAGGAAGCATTCCTTTGTCCCTCTCATGTTGTGGCTGCATGGTGAGTAGCTAGGTCTCATCATTTTCAAGAAAATATGATCAAAAGTCTGAAAATCAGTGTGTAACTTTAAGAGACGTCACTACCGAACACCTATTTTCTGCACTTAAACAAACTTTTTTGGGTTTTATTGCAGGAAAAATAGTTTTTATGTGTGTGAAATAGATCAGAAAAGTGCTAGCTAACCATGTGCTGATTATCATCTTTAAGCTAGGCTCAAAGTTATCTAAAATTGTCACTACCGAAACAGTCACTACCGAAACATGTGGTCACATTTCGATAGTGACACGACTGTTTCGGTAGTGACAAAATGGAACACTTAAGCCTTTATATGGGGAATATAAAGACAATTTTAACATAGTTAGGCAACTAAAAAGTATTTTATTATAAATTACATGTCAGTTAAAGGTTGCATGGCATGAAAAATTCACTTATTACGTTTTTTTTTAATAGTAATATGTGTCCTGCTAGCCTGTCTATGGTCCTTTAAGTCAGTGGTTCCCAACCTTTTTTGGCTCGTGACCCCATTTTGACTCCACAAATTTTTCTACAATTACTAGACATTTCAGTTCAGAACCTGGGGTCCCGACCCCAAGGTTGAGAAACACTGCTTTAAGTCAGTCTTTAAGTCTAATGTTCCATTAGTTCCATTAGTCAGGCTCAGACTGACACTTGTTTTTGCCACTGCATGCGTGTGTGTATGAGTGTATGCATGTTTGTATGTGGATGTGTGGATGTGTCTGCATGTGTGTATGTTGATGTGTGCATGCGCATGCATGCATGCATGCATGCATGCGTGTGTGTATGTGGATGTGTGCATGCATGCGTGTTACAGTAGATATGTGTGCATGCATGTCAGCTCTACAAAGCTTTTCTGTGTCTATGTTGCTGTTCATAATAAATCAAAGTGATTCTTAAACAGTTTATATTTACTAGTTTATACTTTTCTTTATTAGGTAGAAAAATCAACATGTTATGTTTTCTCACTTGCAGTCTCCTCAAGACCGAAACTATCAATACCTCTTCAGTGTGATGTAATCTGAAATTCAAGCACTGTTATGTCATTTTCAGATATCTAATGTCAGATGTGTGTCTGATATACACATGTTTAACATTTATGACTTATTAGTTATTTTTATTACGTAACATAAAATGATCACAGTCTTATTCAGCTGTGACAAACAAGGTATTGTGGTCACTACCGAAACAGTATTGTCACTACCGAAACTGTGCCGTCACTACCGAAACATGGGATGTTTTGTCAAAAATAAAGTATATTGAATTATCAACTAAGATATTGTGATGGTGTTTGGTTCAGTGGGTATTAAAACTAATAAATCCTTAAGTTTGTAATCATTATAATCAACTTTACGCCCTTTACAAAGAAAAATTGGATCAAAAATCCAATGACTGTGATAAATCACGCTTAAACACTTTATTAAAATTATATACTTTTTAATTTACCTGTGAATTTTGAAAAATACAATTTCAGAAAAATATATTTACAAGGTAGATGTAAACTAAATTTCAATAGATCAATGCAACCCTTCATTTCATGTGATATTTCATTGTGTTTCAGTAGTGACAAATTTTGGGGGAGGAAAAATATTTCAAAACTGTCTGAAAATACAAAATGAGAATTAACTGTACAACTACTAGAAATGTGTACCTTGGATATTATACTACTAACATACATGAAAAGTTTTGGGGAAAAGACACATTTATTTCAAGATGTTTCCAACTCTGACTTGGCACCAATTCTGTAGAATGGCCCATTTATAAAAGTTAATTTTTCCATCTCTAAACAAATGTTCCATTGTTGCTACCCATGCTCTTAATTGGTGTATTTAATTGTTTCCATGCTTTAGTCACCTGCTTTGTGGCAGTTACTCTTAATATATTGAAAAACTAAATATCCTTTGCTCTTACCTTTACTTTTAAATAAATACCTAACCAATGATGTACCTGCAACGGCTCTTTAAGCTCAAACATGTACTTTAGGGTTTCCCTCAGTGTACCTGCACTGTCCCAGATTTTAAGGTCAGAACGCCGTTTAGGGTCAGTCTGGAGGACGTCATGATGGAGTACCCGTTTGTTTATTTTATTTACGTAAAAGACAAGAAACGGACTTTGACTTGATGCAGCAACATGGATGTTTCAGAGAACTATAAACAACCTTTTGCACCGTATGTGGCACCAACTTCTGGCCCGTGTAACACTTTACCATGAGGTAACATTATATCCTGATGTCTCACTTTACTTTAGGGAACACAAAAAGGCCAATGACTGAGTTCCTCATTAGTTCCTCAGTAACTACTTTAATTTTGTGTATCTTATTGTTTGTCACCAAAAAAGTAACTATGTTAAGTAAGACAGTTTTTCATCAACAGTCTCTGTATTTCCCTCTAAAACAACTCTGTGTGGTAACGTTGTGTTATTATCTCATAGCGTGGTGAATGTGCAGGTCACAACTTGTCCACCAGAGCGTTGTGGAGTTGTTGGATTGTGTATTCCGGTTCCGGTTCTAGTCCCGGTTCCGGTTCTTGTCCCGGTTCCGGTTCTGGTTCCGGTTCCGGGTCTGGTCCCGGTCCCGTTCTTGTCCCGGTTCTGGTACCGGTTCTTGTCCCGGTACCGGTTCCGGTTCTTATCCCGGTTCCCGTTCTGGTTCCGGTTCCGGTACTGGTTCTGGTCCCGGTTCTGGTTCCGGTTCTGGTTCCGGTTCTTGTCCCGGTTCCGGTTCTTGTCCTGGTTCCGGTTCTGGTTCCGGTTCCGACTCTGGTCCCGGTCCCGATTCCGATTCCGGACTAGAACCGGTACCAGAACCAGAACCGGGACCAGAACCGGAACCGGAACCAGAACCGGGACAAGAACCGGAACCGGGACCAGAACCGGAACCAGAACCGGGACCAGAACCGGAACCGGTACCAGAACCAGAACCGGGAAAATAACCGGGACTGGGACAAGAACTGGAACCGGGACCAGAACCGGAACCAGAACCGGGACCAGAACCGGGACCAGAACCGGAACCGGAACCAGAACCGGAACCGGGACAAGAACCGGAACCGGGACCAGAACCGGAACCGGGACCAGAACCGGAACCGGAACCGGAACCGGAACCAGAACGGGAACCGGGATAAGAACCGGAACCGGTACCGGGACAAGAACCGGTACCAGAACCGGGACAAGAACGGGACCGGGACCAGACCCGGAACCAGAACGGGAACCGGGATGTTTTAAATTCATGCAAAATTCATGCACGTTGCCTTCAGGGACAGTTGTTCATCAACAGTCTCTGTATTTCCCTCTAAAACAACTCTGTGTGGTAACGTTGTGTTATTATCTCATAGCGTGGTGAATGTGCAGGTCACAACTTGTCCACCAGAGCGTTGTGGAGTTGTTGGATTGTGTATTTGATGAGTTTGATGAGGGAAACCAAGAAATCCCATAATGAGCCTCCGTAGCGTAGCTCTGAGCAGCTCACGGCTCTGCTCCGCCGTTCTAAAAATAGCTTGCAACCTACTGCCATGACTATAGGGATCATGGTAATGGGACGACTTGCCAAAAATGCTGAACTATCCCTTTAACTTTTAATTATGAGTGAATGAAACATCTGGATTTAAACACACACCTGTTCACTGAAACACCTGAAGCTGTGTTGAACAACAACAACAACAACAACAGCAGCAGCAGCAGCAGCAGAAAAGTGGGCGGAGTTACGTAACACAGAAGGTCAAAGGTCGTCTCAAATATTAATTACAGCGCCGCCTCGTCTCCTGCTGATGGATCAGCTCTTAATCTGCTCCGTTAATGAAAACCAGGCCAAGCGGCAGGAAGCAACACACCTGACGTTAACACACACACACACACACACACACACACACATTACAAGGCAGAGGCCCCATTCTTTCATGATTAAATAGTTTCACTGCCTTTAACGCCGTTTATTAATACATGTTTTTTCTCTTTAGGGCTTTTATATTGGTGACAGGTTTCACTTCTTCACTTCACTTCTTTTATACACTTTTGATACTTCTACTTTTACTATTTATGACGGTTCTTATCAAGTTTGGTTGCGTTGTACCTTGTTTTTGTGTTAAAAATGTGAAAAATCTAATTTCCCATGGATAGATTGATGACGAAAAGAATGAATTTGTTCTATTTTAAAGGGATAGTTCAACATTTTGTCAAACTGTCCCATCACCATAACCCCTATAGTCATAGCAGTAGGTTTGTTACCTTTAATTGTAGGTGTAAGCTATTTTCAGTACGGCGGAGCAGAGCCGTGAGCTGCTCAGAGCTACGCTACGGAGGCTAAGGGAATTTCTTGGTTTCCCTCATTAAACTCATCAAATACGAAATCCCAAAACTCCAAAGCGCTTTTGTGGACACGTTGTGAGCTGCAGAACCACCACGCTATGAGATAATGACGGAACGATACGAAACGGAGCCGTTTTCGAGGTAAATACAGGGTAAATACAGAGACTGCTTGCTGAAAAACTGTCCCTGAACGCAACGCGCATCAGCGGTTTTGCATGAATTTACCTCGAAAACGGCTCCGTTTCGTAACGTTCCGTTATTATCTCATAGCGTGGTGGTTCTGCAGCTCACAACATGTCTACAAAAGCGCTGTGGAGTTTTAGGATTGTGTATTTGATGAGTTTAATGAAGGAAACCAAGAAATTCCCTTAGCCTCCGTAGCGTAGCTCTGAGCAGCTCACGGCTCTGCTCCGCCGTACTAAAAATAGCTTGCACCGACAATTAAAGGTAACGAACCTACTGCTATGACTATAGGGATCCTATGGCAATGGGCCAATTTGCCAAAATGTTGAACTATCCCTTTAACATAAAGCTGCAAAATAACAGTCTAGTCTAGTCACCCCGTAGTTACAGTTCAACTCTGGTCTGAATACTTTCCGTGTGCACTCTGACCCGTTGACCCCGTGACCCTGACAGCGCTGGACCTGGAGACGTGGGGCGGCGGCGGCGCGGCATCCTTTGTGAGAACAACAAAGCGTTGTGTGTAACGCAGTGATCGGTCAGGATTACAGAGCAGCAGGAAACGCCACACACACACACACACACACACACACGGAGCTGCTAATCACAGATAAGCTGCTGACTGATGCTGGTTTTCACCGTCACATCGACCTGGTTTCTCCCTGAAGGAGGAGGAGGAAGGAACGCTGCATTCAGGGACCTGGGGAAGAATGACGTTCCCTGCTGGTCGGTCTCGTTTTCACATAACGCATCAATACGTTATTCTTCTGCACAATGTGTGTGTGCGTGTGTGTTGTGCTGGTACTCATTGTGGTTTAGTGTGTTTCTCACAGAGACTGCACTGAGAACTCACCGACAGAAAACACACAAAGTAAAACTACTTCATCACTGTGGCAACACATGAATTTCAGAACCAACCAACAAAACAGGAAGTGTTTCTACACGGGACACGATAAAGTAAAGGACCAGTGAAACATCTGGACACAGCTGGTTGGTTAAAGGTCAACAGGTGACTGACAGGAAGTCGGAGCAGCTTTGAAGCAGCAAATAAGAATCAACATTAAAAAACAACAACAATGAAACATGAAGTTCACACAGAGTCGTGTAAACATCCCATAATAAAACTGGTAAAACAAGATATTCTGCATAAACTCTGTGTCATGCAGCTTTACAACAAGTGATAACTGATCAATAACTTATGATCAGCAACCTGCATCTTCAGATCACAGCCATTTATCTCTAACACACATTTTTAATGTATTTGATTAGAACATAAAATATTGTATTTTTAAGTTTTTAAAATATTGTATAATTTATGTTTCACAGAACTTTTCTACTTTCATGCAAGTGATGCAGTCGTGCATTTTCAAAAACATTTATAAGTATTGTTTATAATGTTGTGTTGTGACTTCAGTTGTTGTAAATCATTTAAATAAACCTAAACAAACCTGTAAATATTACACTTAAATATAACGATATTGTTAACTTCAATTGTTTTTAAAACGTTTTTATTCTTATTATTGGTTTTACCGTTTTATTTGTTTCTTGACATTAATATAGCTGTTATTGTTGATTATTATTATCAGTAATGTGTGGACCAATGCTATGCTGACATGTTTGAAAGAAAGATCTATTAATATATATAAATATGAAAATAAATAGATGATAAATGCACATAAATATCGGTTTTCATCAGTAACTTGTGTAAAATCTTTCTGTCCTCTGAATAAAGACAAGAAAAACACGATATACATGTTGTTTTGGTCATAAATATGGCACAGACAAACATAAAATCGTAATAACTCCAGATAAAACATGAAACATTATTTAAATGTAAATATATTTACACTTTATGATGTTGAAGTTTGTTGTAGTAACTGACCTGAGGTGAATATGAGAGGAAACAGCTCCCATGCTTTGTTACCGTCGTGGCCCCGCCCACTACACTTTCCCCGCTCGATGATTGGCTGAGGAGAACCGAGCGCCGCCTCGTCATTGGAGCGTCGCGCTGTCAGTCAAACGGTGTGGGTGGGGCGAGCAGCTGGAGTTGATATTAGTCCAGGGCAGTTGTGAAGAAGTGGCGGAGGAGAGAGACAAGAAGAAGAGCAGCTGTGAAACAAGAAGAAGAAGAAGACGAATAAAAAGGAGAAGGAGGAGGAGAAGACGGACCGTTAGCTCCTCGCAACACACACCCGGATGAAGTAGCAGCTCCTCGGCCACGGAGACGGAGCAGGAGCCGCGGACATGGCGGAGGACCGGAGCGAGCAGATGAGACCGCTCCTCACATCTGTAAGTGTTACCTGGTTGTTGTTAGCCGCTGCTAGCGACCCCTCCGCTGCTGCCTCTCCTCCTCTTCCTCCTCCTCCTCCTTCTTCTTCTTCTTTCAAAGATGGAGTCTCCTAAACTAAACTAAACTAAACTAAACTTAACTAAACTTAACTAAACTGTCAGTTGGCGGCGGGAAACCACGTTAGTTTAGTGCCAGGAAGTGAACTAACTGACGATGCGCGTGAGGTGAGACCACTTCACGGAACCTCGGTAGCTACAAAAACAAAACAAACAGACACACACACGAGATTCTGCTGTGTGTTGGTGACAGGCAGTGTTGTGCTAGTTATTGATGAATAGTAACGAGTTGCAGTTACTAGTTACTTCATGAAAAAAGTAACTCAACGAGTACTTAAGCCAAAAAGTAGTAAGGCGTTACTGAGAAAGTAACTTTTTCGTTACTTTAAAGCCTCAGTGTGTAACTTATTTGTCTTTTTATGATCTAAAATCAAACATGTCTTTCATAAATACATATTTCACTGGCGCCGTCGGCTTAAAACTGTCTCTGTGTAGTGTGAGGAAGGATGGAGGCTGGTGTTGCATTCAGGTGCAGTCAGACAGACGGCCGTCGGCAAACCAACCGGATGTCATTTTACTGAAACAATACCACATCACCATGACAACATGTTGTTTACATAGAGGTTGTTTATCCTGTTACTGCAGCGTCTGTCGTCTGTCTGACGTCTGCCCCGTTTCACCTGAACGCAGCATCAACAACACGGTCACCGCGAGATGCAGCGAGGAGGATCAATGGAGCGTTTATTGATTATTGGTGATCGATATGTCTGAACTGATTGAGGATGGTTTGTGAGTGAAGATGCGTCACTCTGTGGTCCAGGTAATAACCAATCAATAATCTATATATCAGATCTTCTGCTGCTGTAAGTCAGAGTGAATCAGTCTTCTTCTTCTTCTTCTTCTTCTTCTTCGTCTTCTTCTTCTTCTTCTTCTTCTCCTCCTCCTCTGTTGTTGATCTCTTCTTCAGACTCGTTCATGTTGCAGCTTGACAGAAATGTCTCAGTGTTTCTGGTCCGACCAGTTGTGATGTCGCTGCTCCTCCTCCTGTCTCCTCGATTAAAACATGATTATTGATGAATCGTCAATATTAATAATCAACAGTGATGAGCAGTCAGTGTATGTGTGTGTGTGTGTCTGTGTGTGTGTGTGTGTGTGTGTGTGTGTGTGTTAACCTGCCGCTCCATGGAAACTGAGGTGAAACTTTTCATTCTCTCCGTTCAAACGGCTCCGATCTGTCAACGAAGTGTGTGTGTGTGTGTGTGTGTGTGTGTGTGTGTGTGTGTGTGTGTGTGTGTGTGTGTGTGTGTGTGTGTGTGTGTGTGTGTGTGTGTGTGTGTGTGTGTGTGTGTGTGTGTGTGTCTGTGTGTGTGTGTGTGTGTGTGTGCGCTGCAGCAGCTCATTGTTCGGTGCAGGTGGAGGAGGAAGTTGCCCCTTCACAATAAAACAACATTTATTAGAGCATTTGATCGTTGAATGTGGTCACGTGGATGGAAACACACACACACACACACACACACAACCAGAAACAAACAACTGTGTGTGTGTGTGTGTGTGTGTGTGTGTGTGTGTGTGAACATCTGGATGATGATGATGTCATCCAGAGGCAACCAATCAGATCTGTGCGAGCTCATTTTCCCTGTAACCTGTCATCTGATCAATCAACCGACTGATTGATCTTCTTTGTCCTGCTGCACACTGTTGTTGTTGTTGTTGTTGTTGTTGTTGTTGTTGTTGTTGTTGTTGTGAACAGTCACCGCGGTAACGCAGTGAGGAGGAATGGAGCGTTACACTGATGCTGCATTCAGGTCCCTCCATCTTTCTTTCCTTCCCTTTTCCCTTCCTTCTTTCCTCCCATCTTTCCCTTTGTCCATCCATCCTTCCTTCCTTCCTTCCTTCCTTCCTTCCTTCCATCCTTCCTTCCTTCCTTCCTTCCTTCCTTCCTTCCTTCCATCCTTCCGTCCTTCCTTCCTTCCTTCCTTCCTTCTTTCCATCCTTCCTTCCTTCCTTCCTTCCTTCCTTCCTTCTTTCCATCCTTCCTTCCTTCCTTCCTTCCTTCCTTCTTTCCATCCTTCCTTCCTTCCTTCCTTCCTTCCTTCCTTCCTTCCTTCCTTCCTTCCTTCCTTCCTTCCTTCCTTCCTTCCTTCTTTCCATCCTTCCTTCCTTCCTTCCTTCCTTCCTTCCTTCTTTCCATCCTTCCTTCCTTCCTTCCTTCCTTCCTTCCATCCTTCCTTCCTTCCTTCCTTCCTTCCTTCCTTCCATCCATCCTTCCATCCTTCCATCCTTCCTTCCTTCCTCCCTGTCTTGATGACAACAGAAGGGTTAAAGCAAAGCAAACTATTAAATATAAATTAATGTAGATAAAACCAACAAATCAAACTAAATAAATGAAATAAATAAAAAGTGACCGTCGTCGATGTGAGTCGTCGTCAGAGGTCACGACCTCCTGTTTGGTCCCAGTTTGAACCGGACACTGGGAGCTCATCGCTGCGCTCTGATTGGCTGACGAGCCTGACGTCACAGTTAGTAAGTCTGACCCGACGTGACCCGTGTGTGTGTGTGTGTGTGTGTGTGTGTGTGTGTTGTGGATGTTCCCACAGTGTGTTGAGTGAGGCAGCGTCTGGTCCAGATGTTCTCCCAGCTGTTTTCTCCTGATCCTGCTGGGACGGCGTGTGGACGTGCTGGGAATTTAACTTCCTTAATGCGCGTTCATTCTAGTTTTAACTTTTAACAACCGATCGATATTTTGATTTCCTGTCGTGTGACGTTGAGAAGCTGCAGAAAGTTGGAGCAGAAAAAAAACAAAACAAAACAAACAAACACAATCGCAGGAAGAGAAATCACAGCAGGTGACTTTTATTTTGGCGGTTCAGACCTACTTCCTGCCATGAATGGGTTTATTGTCGCTCGGCACCAATAAAAATGAGCTGTGAGCAGATTGTGTTGATGTAACACGAGTGTGTGTATTTGTTCAGATCTTTATCAGTGTGATGTGTGTGTGTGTGTGTGTGTGTGTGTGAGAGAGACCACCTGCACCTGCCGCAGATTTTCAAAATAAAAGCTCCTGGGTTTCAGGTGCTTCGTGTAAAAACTAGTTCACTGTGGAGTCGTTTCCTCTCAGCTGTGTTTTCACGTCACTGTGTGTGTTGTGGTTGTTGTGTCTTTACAGAGGAAACACACACACACAAACACACACCAGCTGCTGTTTGAACTTATCAGAGTTGAACGAAGATCTTTGATCAAATATCAAAATAATAAAATATAATATGCAGCAGATTTCAGAATAAAACACTCAGAGAAACCAAAGATTTGTGTATAAACCCTGTTTTGAAGGAGCTTTAACACAAACATCTACCTTTATTTTGAAGGAGCTTTAACACAAACATCTACCTTTATTTTGAAGGAGCTTTAACACAAACATCTACCTTTATTTTGAAGGAGCTTTAACACAAACATCTACCTTTATTTTGAAGGAGCTTTAATACAAACATCTACCTTTATTTTGAAGGAGCTTCAACACAAACATCTACATTTATTTTGAAAACATCTTTTTAACAATGAGCAAACAAACATCTACCTTTATTTTGAAGGAGCTTTAACACAAACATCTACCTTTATTTTGAAGGAGCTTTAACACAAACATCTACCTTTATTTTGAAGGAGCTTTAATACAAACATCTACCTTTATTTTGAAGGAGCTTCAACACAAACATCTACCTTTATTTTGAAGGAGCTTTAACACAAACATCTACCTTTATTTTGAAGGAGCTTCAACACAAACATCTACCTTTATTTTGAAGGAGCTTTAATACAAACATCTATCTTTATTTTGAATGAGCTTTAATACAAACATCTACCTTTATTTTGAAGGAACTTTAACACAAACATCTACCTTTATTTTGAAGGAGCTTCAACACAAACATCTACCTTTATTTTGAAGGAGCTTCAACACAAACATCTACCTTTATTTTGAAGGAGCTTTAATACAAACGTCTACCTTTATATACGGTAGTTAAAGTTTTTCTTTTGAGCCTGCGGCTGAGTAGAGTTGTGGGTGTGTGTGTTGGAACAGAAGAGGAAATGTAAAACCTCGTCTGTCATGTGTTTCGTGTGTGTGTGTGTGTGTGTGTGTGTGTGTGTGTGTGTGTGTGTGTGTGTGTGTGTGTGTGTGTGTGTGTGTGTGTGTGTGTGTGTGTGTGTGTGTGTGTGTGTGTGTTGTAGCTTGTTGCTGTTTCTCATTAGGATTCCTGAGGCTCAGTCAGTCAGTGTTGTTTACTGAGGGGAAAAGTAAAACTGGAAACTCTGAACTATGTGGGTTCTTCCTCCTCCTCCTCCTCCTTGTGAGGTCACATGACCATGTGAGGAGCCAACATGGCCGCCCACGCTCACAGATAACTGGACATTAATCCTGATCGCTGTCCGTTCTCTGACGACTGCTGGACTCCGTTGGTCTACCTCTGCTTTTATTTTGAAAAGCTCTCCTTGTTGGTTCTGAATCAGACTTTTAACTGGACCCGGGACCTGATGATGTGGACCTGGACCTGGACCTGGACCTGGACCTGGACCTGGACCTGGACCTGGACCTAGATCTTGAGCTTGATCCGGACTTCTTGGTCCTGGACTTTATCTTCAGACTTCTTCAGGGTTTTGATCCTGGACTTGGATTTGAGTCAATATGGGACAACTTGGAGTACGATCCACAGCTAGATAAGAGGGGATGGAACCTGATGAGGACTGATTGGAATATTATGGGATGGATGCAACTAAAATAGAACAAGTTCATCTTCAAAGGTCTGACAGAGACTTTCTCCTAAAACCTGGAAAACTACAACTAAGAGTAAATAAAAACTACAACTAATATGACTATTAGGGCCACACTGAGAAAACTAAACACAGACTTGGAGAATCAAGTCGTAAATTTATTTATAAGAATAATGTCGTACATTTCCTACGAGAAAAAAGTCATAGCATTACGAGAATAAAGTCACAAATTTACGAGAATAAAGTCGCAAATTTACGAGAATAAAGTCGTAGATTTACAATAATAAAGTCGTACATTTACGATAAAGTTGAGATAAAGTCGCAAATTTACGAGAATAAAGTCGTAAATTTCCTACAAGAAAAAAGTCATAGCATCACGAGAATAAAGTTGTAAATTTACGATAATAAAGTTGTAAATTTACGATAATAAAGTTGTAAATTTACAAGAATAAAGTCGTAAATTTACGAGAATAAAGTTAAGATAAAGTCGCAAATTTACGAGAATAAAGTTGTAAATTTATGAGAATAAAGTTGTAAATTTACGATAATTAAGTCGTAAATTTACAAGAATAAAGTCACAAATTTACGAGAATAAGGTTGTAAATTTATGAGAATAAAGTTGTAAATTTATGAGAATAAAGTTGTAAATTTACGATAATTAAGTCGTAAATTTACAAGAATAAAGTCGCAAATTTACGAGAATAAAGTTGTAAACTTATGAGAAAGTCGTACATTTCATACGAAAAACAAGTCATAACATTATGAGAATAAAGTCGTAAATTTACAATAATAAAGTCGTACGTTTACAAGAATAAAGTTGTAAATTTAAGATAATAAAGTCGTAAATTTCCTATGAGAAAAAAGTCATGGCATTATGAGAATAAAGTCGTAAATTTACGACTTTATTCTAAGGTTGTGTTTTTTTATTTGTCAATGGGGCGCTGATACTCCATCAATTCAACAATTGACCGATCAAACAATAGTGATTATTAAATTAATTGTCAACTATTAATAATCTAATCATCAGTTTGAGTTATTTTTTGGGAGAATCAAAGCTCCAGATTTTCTTCCTAAACATGAATATTTCTGTTTCTTTGTTCCTTTATGACGATAAACTGAGTCTCTCTGGTTTGTGGACAAAACGAGACGTTGAGGACGTCGTCGTGGTTTGACAAACACTGACTGATGTTTTAACATTTTATCAACAAAACAACTGATGGATGAATGGTTTAAATAACCGACAGATAAATGAATAACGGTTAAATGTTAGTTGCAGCTGTAGTGTGAACTGTTGCTGCTCCAAGTGTCGTCACACTCCGTCTCCTCCTCCGGATCGCTGGACCAACACACACTCTGCTATAAATACATGGACCAGAGTCCAAGTGTGTGTGATACTGACGGGCTGCAGGTCCAGATCTCTGCTGTCTGGACACGCTGCCTCTACTCACGTCTCCCGTCCCTGGACACGTCTTCTGTTTCTGGACACGTCTTCTGTTTCTGGACTCATCTCTTGTCTCTCCGTCTCCGTCTCTGGACTCTGAGGACTTAGTCTTAAAGCCGGCGGTCGGTGTCGTGGAGGACGATGGGAGACTTCTGGGGAGACATCGCCAGTCAGAGGGTGAACAGAGCCGTGACGACGGTGGGCAGCCTGACACACACACACACACACAGACACACACAGACACACACACACAGACAGACACACACACAGACATGCGGTGAGTTAAACTTCATCAGTTCAACAGACGTGTGAGGAAATGAGACGGTAAAACAGGAAACTGCTCAGTGATAGACGTGAAGTGAAATGTGCAAAACACACACAGACTCACAACATCCTGCCTCTGCAATTACGATCAGTTGTGATGTTCACCGCTTCAACACTGTTGCTGCCTGACACAGAAATGTTAAATATTATTATTATATTATATTATATTATATTATATAGGGGTGGGATCTGTCCTCTGACATGAGATGCCACAGGAACATGTGAAATGCACGAAAAACACGATTTTCATGGGAGTCTTTAAACGCTACTCGCAGGTATTTTGAAATATCGTTAAGATAGGGGGGAAAAATTACTCCCAAAAAAGAAAAAAATATTTCCTCTGAAAAACAGAAAAAATATATTACGAAAAAAAACATTACTTCTACAACTTTGAAAAATGGAAAAAAATATTACTCATAGAAACTGACTAAAATATTACAAAAAAGAGAAAAAAATATTACTTTCAAAAATGTAAAAAAAAAATGTAAAAAAAAACAATACTCAGAAAAACAGACAAAATATTACTTTAAAAGGACTGAAAAAAACATTACTTTGAAAAATGGAAAAAAATATTACTTATAGACACAGACTAAAATTTTACTAAAAAACAGAAAAAAATTTACTTTCAAAAATGGGAAAATAAAAATCTATACTCAGTAAAAGAGACAAAATATTACTTGAACCTGAAAAAATATTACTTTCAAAAATGGGAAAAACTATGACTCAGACAAACAGAGCTTTTAATTTAACTTTTCCAGATGAATGTGAATAACAAACTCTCCATGAACTGAAAATCTCATATGTGTGTATAGGTGAAAATAATATAAAGGATATATTATGCACGTGTTGTCTGAAACCTGCAGAAACAGAACCAGGTCCAGATTCCTTCACAGCTGATGAATGAGAATAACAAACTCTCCATGAACTGAACTGGATTCATCTCATAGTGTTCCTGTGTGTGACCTCAGGTTGTCGATAGGTCACACACACGGAGCAGAGCATCATGGGACGGCGGGTTCTGCTCCGTGTGTGTCTGTGTGTGAAACCTGATCCAGAAACCAGAACCAGCACCAGATTCCTGCAAGGCGAGGTTTATTTTTAGAAACCTGAAGCTGGATGTTTTCAAGCAGATCCTGATCCTGGATCTGGTCCAGCCGGATCCTGGATCTGGTCCAGTCGGGTCCTGGATCTGGTCCAGCCGGATCCTGGATCTGGTCCAGCCGGTCTGCAGAGTCCTCATCCTACCACCTACTAGTACTACTACTAGTACTGTGATCCAGTTGACCTGGTCAGATCTTTCTTTCCTTCAGCAGCCGGTCTGCAGAGCTGCTGGGCCTCCTTCCTCCGTCCTCATCCCCTTCCTTCCTTCCTTCCTTCCTTCCTTCTGATCGCTGATTAACTTCCCCACAGGTTTTTAGAGGTTGTCCTTTCCTTCCTTCCTTCCTTCCTTCCTTCCTTCCTTCCTTCCTTCCTTCCTTCCTTCCTTCCTTCCTTCCTTCCTTCCTTCCTTCCTTCCTTCCTTCCTTCCTCTTTTGATCCATTTGATCCAGTTGACCTGGTCGGTTCCCTTCCTCCATGTTTCTTTCCTTCCCTTTTCCCTTCCTTCTTTCCACAATCCTTTTTGCCTCCCTCCCTTCCTTCCTTCCTTCCTTCCTTCCTTCCTTCCTTCCTTCCTTCCTTCCTTCCTTCCTTCCTTCCCTTTGTCCTTAATTCTTCCTACATTTTTGACCCAACCTGTTCCCTCCCTCCATCTGTCTTTCTTTCCTTTTTTCCTCCCATCATTCCCTTCGTCCTTCCTTCCTTTTTTCCTCCCATCATTCCCTTTGTCCTTCCTTCCTTCCTTCCTTCCTAACTTCCTTCCTTGACCCATGAGGTCACGGTTAGGCGTCAGGGCTGCATTGCATTGTGGGTACAGTACGGCATCGGGAATTTTGTGCATGTTGCAGATTTAGCTTTTGTTTACATACTTCGTTCTCACTGCGTTTTGTCCAAACCAGCTAGCCTGGCTAGCGTAGCAGCAGGAGACGACGCAGTTTCAAATGCAGCCTGTCTTTTATTTTGAAAAGCTCCAGAGGAATGTGTCGTGGCTCCTGATTGGCTCGTCAGCCTGGAGCGCTGTCACCTGTGTCATGTGATGATGATGAACTTCCTGTCGAGGGTTCTGACCTCTGACCTTTATATCGCTGGTGGCTCCGCCCACGTGCGTCCACTTCCTGTTTTCATGTTGGTCGTCATGGCACCGAGGTCGCACACGCGTGTGTGAGTGTGATAACAGATGTTGTTGAGCTGCGTGTGTGTGTGTGTGTGTGTGTGTGTTCACCAGTGTGTGAAATCTACTTTAACCCTGACGGACCGGATGACACACACACACACACACTCAGCCTCTGGAGGGATGGATGAGGTCATCGACTCTCTTCCAGGGAACGCGGGGGGCGGGGCTTCCTGAGGAGTTTCATCATCATGATTATTGATGAACTGATCGATCAAAGTGATTATTGATCGCTGCATCGGTGCTTCTCAGCCTCACGGCGTCGTAACTTTAATCCCTGGTGGTTCACATCTGTGTGTGTGTGTGTGTGTGTGTGTGTGTGTGTGTGTGGTCTCCTCCAGCTGTCAGACCACTTCCTGTTCTCATCACTGATCACGGCTGCACGCTGCCAGCATGTCACTCGCCGCGCGGCTAAAAATAGAAAAAACCTTTCATTCACATTTTGCTCCTGAAATAACGAAGTGGATCAAAGCAGAGTCAAGTTTTTAAATAAACAGCGTTACAAATATTTATGTACAAATAAATAGTAAGTAAATAATCTTTATTTATGTAGCACTTTTTACAGATAAAAAATCACAAAGTGCTTCACAAATAAAATGCAACCAAAAAGTAAATAAACAGCGTTGTCGATCCATACGAAGTGGATCAAAGTAAGAGAGTAAAGGGTTAAGTTTTTGTGCGTGTGAACACAACTCAACAAGACAAGGTGTTGGATACACGACGGAGAGTGAACGAGTCGTTGTGTTCGACGTTGTCGTCAGTGTGAACGGTTCCGATGCAAAATATTCGCCACCAAATGTTTCTCAGTCTCGTGTGGTTTTTTCATTAGGGCTTTAAGAAAAGGGCTATTCCACCAGTTTATTGTGAGGGTGCTGTGTGTGTGTGTGTGTGTGTGTGTGTGTGTGTGTGTGTGTGTGTGCTGCAGGGCAACGATGAGGAGGCGGTGCTGGACCAGGGCAAGACCAGCTCCACGCTGCACACCAACTTTGAGAAGGAGGAGCTGGAGAGTGAGTCACACACGCACACACGCACACACGCACACACATGCACGCACACACGCACATGCACGGACACACACGCACACACACAAACTCTCATTTTTTTCAATGTAAATAACTTTATTTAAACATGTTGACAAAGCCTATAACAACCTCTCTCTCTCTCTCTCCTCCAGGTCACCGGGCGGTCTACGTGGGAGTCCACGTCCCTCTGGGTCGTCAGAGCCGGAGACGCCACCGTCACCGTGGACACCGTCACCACCGCAAACAACGGCGGGACCGATCGGACCGCGACGATGGACGAGAGTCTCCTAGCAACGGTCAGAGGCAGAGTCCGAGTCCGGCCGCCCGGTCCCGTTACCTGGCGTTTGTTTGATTGACAGTTCAACACGGAGAGAGATGATGATGTCATGATGACGGCGTGTGTGTGTGTGTGTGTGTGTGTGTGTGTGTGTGTGTGTGTGTGTGTGTGTGTGTGTGTGTGTGTGTGTGTGTGTGTGTGTGTGTGTGTGTGTGTGTGTGTGTGTGCAGACACGCCGTCTCAGCGCGTCCAGTTCATCCTGGGGACGGAGGACGACGACGAGGAGCACATCCCTCACGACCTGTTCACCGAGCTGGACGAGCTGGCCTTCAGAGACGGGGAGGTGCAGGAGTGGAAGGAGACAGACAGGTGAGGGGGGGGGGGGGGGGGGGAGGAGGGGGGAGGAGGAGGAGGAGGGGTGGAGGAGGACGAGGAGGTGGAGGAGGAGGAGGAGGAGGAGGAGGAGGAGGAGGAGGAGGAGGAGGAGGAGGAGGAGGAGAGAGGAGGAGGAGGAAGAGGAGGAGGAGAGGAGAGGAAGAGGAGAGAGGAGGAGAGAGGAAGAGGAGAGAGGAGGAGGAGGAGGAAGAGGAGGAAGAGGAGGAGGAGAGAGGAAGAGGAGGAGAGAGGAGGAGGAGGAAGAGGAGGAGAGAGGAGGAGGAGAGGAGGAGGAGGAGGAGAGAGGAGGAGGAGGAGGAGGAGGAGGAGGAGGAGGAGGAGGAGGAGGAGGAGGAGGAGAGGAGGTGAGAGGAGGAGGAGGAGGAGGAGGTGAGAGGAAGAGGAGGAGAGAGGAGGAGGAGGAAGAGGAGGAGAGAGGAAGAGGAGAGAGGAGGAGGAAGAGGAGAGAAGAAGAGGAGGAGGAGCAATAAACGTATGACTTATTGTCGTAAAACAACGAACCAAGAAACATCTTAAAATTCGTGCTGAGTTTCTAAAGTCGACTCCGTCTCCATCGTCCATGGAGCCAGACAAACTTTATTGACACCTCAACACGACGACAACAGCAGCCTCAGCCTTTTTTACTTGACTGATTAAATATTTACTGGTCTTTGTCCTGACGTGATAAAACTCACTGATCCGTCGCTGTTTGAACTGATGAGCTCGTATTTATTCAGGATGAAAGTCTGCTGAGTCGCTGTCAGTTTGTCTGCGTCGCCGCGTACGTCAGTCCTCTCTCACCTGGTTTACAGCGAGAGAAAGAGGAACACGTGTTCAAGAACCAAACATTTCACATCATATTTACACTGTAGAGCAAATATGAGCTGAGACAGACGGTAAATACAGTCACAAAGTAGGTTCAACCTCCTTCAGAATAAAGGTAGATGTTTGTGTTAAAGCTCCTTCAGAATAAAGGTAGATGTTTGTGTTAAAGCTCCTTCAAAATAAAGGTAGATGTTTGTATTAAAGCTCCTTCAGAATAAAGGTAGATGTTTGTATTAAAGCTCCTTCAGAATAAAGGTAGATGTTTGTATTAAAGCTCCTTCAGAATAAAGGTAGATGTTTGTATTAAAGCTCCTTCAAAATAAAGGTAGATGTTTGTATTAAAGCTCCTTCAGAATAAAGGTAGATGTTTGTATTAAAGCTCCTTCAGAATAAAGGTAGATGTTTGTATTAAAGCTCCTTCAGAATAAAGGTAGATGTTTGTGTTAAAGCTCCTTCAGAATAAAGGTAGATGTGTGTATGAAAGCTCCTTCAAAATAAAGGTAGATGTTTGTGTTAAAGCTCCTTCAAAATAAAGGTAGATGTTTGTATTAAAGCTCCTTCAGAATAAAGGTAGATGTTTGTATTAAAGCTCCTTCAGAATAAAGGTAGATGTTTGTATTAAAGCTCCTTCAGAATAAAGGTAGATGTTTGTATTAAAGCTCCTTCAAAATAAAGGTAGATGTTTGTATTAAAGCTCCTTCAAAATAAAGGTAGATGTTTGTGTTAAAGCTCCTTCAAAATAAAGGTAGATGTTTGTATTAAAGCTCCTTCAAAATAAAGGTAGATGTTTGTATTAAAGCTCCTTCAGAATAAAGGTAGATGTTTGTATTAAAGCTCCTTCAAAATAAAGGTAGATGTTTGTGTTAAAGCTCCTTCAAAATAAAGGTAGATGTTTGTATTAAAGCTCCTTCAAAATAAAGGTAGATGTTTGTATTAAAGCTCCTTCAGAATAAAGGTAGATGTTTGTATTAAAGCTCCTTCAGAATAAAGGTAGATGTTTGTATTAAAGCTCCTTCAGAATAAAGGTAGATGTTTGTGTTAAAGCTCCTTCAAAATAAAGGTAGATGTTTGTATTAAAGCTCCTTCAGAATAAAGGTAGATGTTTGTGTTATTCTGAAATCTGCTCTATTGTTTTATTGGATCATTTTAGAGCAGTGGTTTTCAGAGTGTGGTCCGAGGACCAGGAGGCTTTGAGAGAGTTCAAGCAGGTCCCCAACTTTTACTTTTTACTTTACTTTTTTTTTTGTTTTGTTTTACTTTTTTTTAGAAATTTTTTGTCCAGAATTTTTTTCAGCTTTTTTGATTTTTTTTTTGTGTGAAATTTGTAACCTTTTCTTTTTTATTAAATCTATTTTGAAAATGTTATTTTTTATTTTTTTTAAGAATTTTTTTGTCCAGAAATTTTTCAGGTTTAAAAAAAAAAATCTCAAAAAAAGGTAAAAATTTCACTGGGAAAAAAAAAAAAAAATTTTAATTTAATTTTTACCTTTTTTTTGGAGAAATGTATCTCAAAGTTTTTTTTTTGTTTTTTTTTACCAATGTTTTTTTTGTTGTTGAAATTTTTAAATTTAACAAGAATATTTTATTTCATTTTTTTTCCCGAAAAAATCACACCATTGGCCCTAATTTTAGCAGGACAAATATTAGTGTATTTCTGGAGTTGGGGATCCGTGGTTTGATTAAAGTCAATTAAGGGTTATTTGATGCTCAGAGCTTCCTCCTCTCCTGATTGGCTGACACCGACCTGTTGTTACTAGAGCTCCAGAGAGGAGATGGAAAACTACACTGAGGTGGTTTTTATGGATCAGCCCTTCAAAATAAAAGCCTCTGTGTGTGTGTGTGCAGGTGGTTGAAGTTTGAGGAGGACGTGGAGGACGGAGGAGAGCGGTGGAGTAAACCCTACGTGGCCACGCTGTCGCTCCACTCCCTGTTCGAGCTCCGGTCCTGCATCCTGAACGGCACCGTGCTGCTCGACATGAGAGCCAACACCATCGAGGAGATCGCAGGTCTGAACGCCGCCGCCGCTCGCTCGCTGCGTCGCATCATGTGCAGGCGGAGCTTATTAATGATGATGTCGTTGTGCAGACATGGTGATTGACAGCATGGTGGCGTCGGGGCAGCTGGAGGAGGGCGTGCGGGAGAAGGTGAGGGAGGCCATGA
This sequence comes from Decapterus maruadsi, assembly GCA_030347415.2. Lineage (NCBI taxonomy): Eukaryota > Metazoa > Chordata > Actinopteri > Carangiformes > Carangidae > Decapterus > Decapterus maruadsi. The sequence goes on from CM064894.1 coordinate 1,178,268, forward strand.
TGAAACGCCATCATCACCAGAACGAGAAGAAGCTGAGCAACCGCATCCCGCTGGTCCGCTCCTTCGCCGACATAGGCAAGAAATACTCGGACCCGCACCTGCTGGAGCGCAACGGTGAGGACGTCCTGTCACTCTGAGGCTCTGCAGGGGGGGCGGAGCCAGGAGGGGGGGCGGAGCCTGTGAGCCCCAGGGACTCATGGGTAGTTGGACATAGACACTGATTCAGTTGATCAGCGTAGAGAGCAGGGATGTCAGGATTATAGAGTTTCTTGGTACGATTATTGTCAGAGAAATTATTATACGAATCAAATATAGTCAAAATATAATGACATTACTAATTATATATTCAACTCAAGTCAACTTTATTTATACAGCACTTTGAAAACAAGGTGCTGTACATAGAGACATAAAACAATTAAAAGCCATAGAATAAATAAAACAGACAGTAAAGTAGTTGTTTCAATGTGTTTTAAAAACAATTAGAAACAATAAAACACTAAAACAAGAGCAGAGTTGAAAGCCAGGGAGTAAAAATGTACATGTATATAAAAATGTACATGTCTATAACACAAAATATGTTGAGTATCTCTGTTAACATAGGGCCAATTATAAATCCTCCAGGGAAAATGTTTGTCATCCATTTTCATCTATAAATTATTAAATTATTATTTTAGAGTTTTTTTTAAATTTTTTTTAAATTAAAAGTTTTTTAATAATTTAAATTTAAATTATTATTAAATGACACACTAACATTTAAATTCCTACAAATTGAATGTTTCCCCAAAAATGCAATGAATAATGCGTAGATTAACATTTATGCCTTTTAGTCAAGCTAACATTGGGGCATTTTTGTAAATAATATATGTAATATAATAGTTAGAGCCCTTATTCTTTTACCCCTAATGCCCCAAGACCTCAAAGAACAGTTTATAGGTTCTAAAAAGGTTATAGTAACTTAAATAATAACTTAAATAGGTTATAATAACTAATTTTTCCTTCCTTTTTCTGATGCTATATCTGTTTCTACGCCACTACAGAGTGAATGTCCAGAAAGCCCAGGTTGTTGTTACCTGACTCTGAGTGAAGGCTCAAATCAGAACGATGTCGTTTTTTACAGTGTAAACGTGTGTTTTCTGTTTATTGACGTCTTTATTCCAGGTTGTTTACTGTCTGACCACCGAGACGATGAAGAAGCGTTAGTGAATTAAAGTATTTATTCATTGTTTTGTTAATAAGTTGTTGTCAATGTTATATCCAGGTGTCTGCTTGTTTTGAGTCGCCTGTTGCCGGGTAGATTTCAGAGCCGCGAGGTAACAGAGTGACAAGACGACCCCGGCCTCTGATTGGTGCATCGTGCATCGTGCATCGTGCTGCATGTGGTGCAGTGAGTCATGTGACCTGAACGTTGACGTGTTAATAATATTCCCGCCGTGTGTTTCCTGCTGGCTCGGCACCGACCCGACCTCTGACCTCTGACCTCTGACCCCGGAGTCCAGCTAATCAGCAGCTAATGTCGTGTCGCCGTCAGCGCTTTAATATCCGCACTCACAAATCCTGTTTTAATTCTGCTGATGCCCCAGTGTGCGTGTGCGTTTGTGTGTGTGCGTGTCCTGGTTAACAAGTTACTCACAGCTGTGCAACGTGTGGTCGCTTCTTTATTAAAATGGTGTTCAACAAAAATGTTTATGTCAGTAAAAATGTTCACAGGACACAAGGTTTACACCTGAAACTAATGGTTATTATCAATATTGATTAATCTGTTCATTATTTAAAAGATTAATCAATTTGTTGTTTGGTCAATAAAATGTTAAAAAAGGTTGAAAAACATCAACCAGTGTTTCCCAAACCACCAGACGATGTCCTCAAACGTCTTGTTTTGTCCATAAACCAAAGAGAGACTCAGTTTATTGTCATTAAGGAACAAAGAAACCAGAAATATTCACATTTAAAGGGATAGTTCAACATTTGAGAAAGTTGAGAAAGCACATTTTAATATACTCAAAAAATCTGTATATTACAAGTTGACAAAATTATCTGCAGTAGCACAAAAATCCGCCAAAAAGGGACACTGTTCTGTTCTAAAATGTTCTTTTAGTTTTTTAGTTTTTCTTTTTTGTATTCAGGAGACTACCCTTCAGTTTTGTAAATCTTGACCATAGTAGACACTTCCCCCCTTCCTCAGTCATTTTCTCCAAAACCACTGGCCCGATTTCAACCAAACTTCTGTGTTAGACTCCCCTCCACCCCCGAAATGACATATCCAAATTTGGAGAAATTTGAAGAAATTTTATTTTTGGTCAGAATAAACATTTACAAATGTTTGAAAACAGCCTCTGTCATTTTCTCCAAAAACACCAAACTTCAGTGTTAGACTCCCTTCGACCCCCATTGACAATGGGCCAATTTGACAAAATGTTGAACTATCCCTTTAAATAAAACAATCTTTGGTTGACCTTCTTGTGGATGTCTGCTCAGTCTTGGAGCTCTGGATCGTTTGCTTCAGTCTAGACGGGTTTAACCTTTGACCTGCTGCTGCTGCTGCTGCTGCTGCTGCTGCATGGAGCTGGCGTGAACCGGTTTGAACCGGTCGGTGTCTCCGTCCATCGGCGTCTCCGTTGTCTTCACCGTCTCTCGTCTCTCTCCTCTCTCAGGGGAGGGCTTCTCCTCCTCCTACCGTCGCTCCTCCGACCCGTCCGGACACCTCCTCCCCCCCTCCCCCGCCCCCGCTCTCTATCCCCACGGCGACTTCCTGTCCGAGCCGAGCCCCGCCCACTCCCCGCGCCTCCTCCACGCCCCCTGTCCCCGTCCCCGCCTCAGCTCCGCTCCGGATCGGCTGTGTGGACGGATCCCTGCGGTGGTGGTCTCGCCCCCCGGAGAGGAGGAGGAGGAGGAGGAAGATGAAGAAGAAGAAGAAGAAGAAGAAGAAGAAGAGGAAGAGGAGGTGAAAGAGGAGAAGGAGGAAGTTCCTCTCGCTCAAACAGGCAAATCCGTGCACGGCGTGAAACGGCTCGAACACTGACACTGCACGATGGTTTGGTTTCTGTTGTGAGTTTCTGATGAAGGTCGTGGCTCGTCGGTTGCGTTGAAGGAACTCGGTCGTCTCGTCTTCGAGGGTTGTGATGAGTTTAAACTGATACTTCGTTGGTTAACCTTCCTCTTGTGTTCAGGTCGCCACTGACCCGTTCTTAGTGCATTGAAGAACCACATTAACCTGTTTATAGCATCAAGGCTTTTTGACTTTGTCAGGAACCTCTATTTAAACAAAATAAAACATTAAAAAAATCGCAAAATTCTAAAATGCTCTGGTTAAAATTATGACATTCGTGGTGTTTGGGGTCAATTTTGACCCGGTTAAAACGATAAGAACAATTATGAATTAAAACTGAAATCATAAGTGCAAAATCAACCTTTTCATGGATAAAGAAGTTTAACAACAAACGGGATGATGAATAATTGTTTTTAGTGTTTTACAGCTGATGTAAGATCTGGGGAGGAACCAACCCTAACACCACAGAAGCTTAAATTGAAGCGGTAAACTGACAAAACAGTCCCAGGACACCAGACCAAAATATATTAAGAACAATATTTCCATAAGGAAGCCGAACAATGTAACCAAGAGAAGAAAAACAAATTGGATGGAGAAAAAGTGTATGTTACAGCGGATTTAAAACACGGGTCAAAACCGTTCCTAACACCATAGATGGAAGCAGAAAGCTGACACAAGACAAAGGTTCATCCAGTTTATCTATAATTTGTCTGATGAAATTGCTCTATTAAAAGCACGAGTTGCAAATGAATAATAATTGTGATGTACTGAAATATAATAATCAGTGTGATATTTGTGCATCTTAAACTCCAACCACTATTAACCACCTGATATTTTGATGTCTATGGAACCGGATGGCTGAAGGTAAAATTTGGCATTGGAAACAGAATTTGGCTGGTTGTAGTTAACCCAGTTGTATTCGGCTATATTTACGCTCACTGTGTGTGTAATAGTAAAAAGAAACACGAGTCATTGGCTAATGTTAGCTTGTTGATATGTTAGCGTTGTAGGTTGTTTATGTTTTACTTTGCTCACTACTCCAGTCCCTTTATAAGTCCCGTGTGTCAGTGATAAAGGTCTATGTGAAATGCTAGCAGTGAACGGCACCGTATTTTGCTATTATACTTAATTAATTAAATGAAGCTTCAATTCAGGGAAAATTTCCTCTTTTTTTTTTTTTTTTAAGGAATCTTTTTAAAACTTTTTTTTTAGATTTTCTCAAAATTGTACCTTTTTTTTTTCCTCAAAATTTTATAGGATTTTAAGAAATCTTTTTAAACCTTTTTGGGGAGAAATGTTACCTTTTTTTTTTTCCTTGAATTTTTTTGAATTTTTTTTAATTTTTTTTTTTTAATTTTTAAAAACAGTTATCTTTTTAGAAATGTTACCTTTTTTCCGAGAATTTTTTGGAAATTTTTTTTTTTTTTTTTTGTAGAATTTTTAAAAACTGTTATTTTGAGAAATTTTACCAATTTTTTTTTCTGAGAATTTTTTTTGGACTTTTTTTTTTTTTTTTAGAATTTTTAAAAACTGTTATTTTGAGAAATTTTACCTTTTTTTCCTAGAATTTTTTTGAACTTTTTTTTTTTTTTTTTAGAATTTTTAAAAACTGTTATTTTTTCGAAATGTTACCTTTTTTCCGAGAATTTTTTTGAACTTTTTTTTTTTATTGTTATTTTTTTAGAATTTAAAAAAACTGTTATTTTGAGAAATTATACCTTTTTTTTCCTGGAATCTTTTGGAACTTTTTTTTTTTTTTTTTTTTTTAGAATTTTTAAAAACTGTTATTTTGAGAAATTTTACCAATTTTTTTTCCTAGAATTTTTTTGGACTTTTTTTTTTAAAAAAATTGTAGAATTTTTAAAAACTGTTATTTTGAGAAATTTTACCTTTTTTTTCCTGGAATTTTTTAAAACTTTTTTTATTTATTTTTTTAGAATTTTTAAAAACTGTTATTTTGAGAAATTTTACCTTTTTTCCCCCCAAAAAATGTCGACCTAGAAAGTAATGTCATTGAGTCATAGAACACATATTTGTGTATTTCTGTTGTTTGTTTCAAAATTTTGTCCAATCGGGGTCCGTGGTCCAATTTGTGTCAGTTTAGGGTCCTTGATGTAAAAAAGTTCCAGAACCACTGCGTTAAACCGACACCGGTCTGTCATAAATCAGTGTGTTGATGTGGCGACTGACAGGTCGACGCCTCGTTACCGAGTCTCAGGCTCCAGCAGCAGACGAGTTCAGGTTGTGGCTTTGGATCAGGACCGAGTGAGAGTGAAGCTTCTTGAGAATTTTTTTTGACTTTTTTTTTTTTTTAGAATTTTTAAAAACTGCTATCTTTTTTTAGAAATGTTACCTTTTTTTCCGAGAATTTTTTTGAACTTCTTTTTTTTTCTGTAGAAGTTTTAAAAACTGTTATTTTGAGAAATTATACCTTTTTTTTCCAAGAATTTTTTTTATTTATTTTTTTTTAGAATTTTTAAAAACTGTTATTTTGAGAAATTTGACCAATTTTTTTTCCTAGAATTTTTTTTATTTTTTTATTTTTAGAATTTTTAAAAACTGTTATTTTTTTTTAGAAATGTTACCTTTTTTCCGAGAATTTTTTTGAACTTTTTTTTTTTTTTTTTAGAATTTTTAAAAACTGTTATTTTGAGAAATTATTATTATATTATTATAATTGTGTCAGTTCAGGGTCCTTGATGTAAAAAAGTTTCAGAACCGTCACAGGTCTGTCATAAATCAGTGTGTTGATGTGGCGACTGACAGGTCGACGCCTCGTTACCGAGTCTCAGGCTCCAGCAGCAGACGAGTTCAGGTTGTGGCTTTGGATCAGGACCGAGTGAGAGTGAAGCTTCTTGAGAGTCACAGTGACATTTAACATCAGCTCTGGAAATCCACACTGTAACAGGAAACTGTGTGTGTGTGTGTGTGTGTGTGTGTATGTGTGTGCGCCAGTTTGAGTTATGGACCTGAGGGACACCTGCTCCGGCCTCATGACCCGGGTTTAAGGTTTTAGGGCGTCGTGTCCTCACGGGGACAGGAAGTCCGTGTGTCTCAGGTTGAGGCTCAGCTCATCGATCAGCTGATCTGTCTCAGCTTTATGAATAAAGCTGAGTTTTGATCAGATGAGTCGTTGTAACCATGGACGACAGACGACCTCCTTCACCCTGAGGCGTTTTTTTTAACTGTGTGAACATGACACTAACACTGCGTTGTCGCCGGGGGAAACGAGGGCTGGTGTACATCGTGTGCCTGTCAGCTTTTCAAATTAAAAGCCTTGAACGTGAGTGAGTTGTAAAAGACAGTGACACTAACACAAGGGGGAGGAGTGTGTTGTTGTTGTCGTGCAGGTGACAGGTGTGTGTGTGTGTCCTTGCGTGTCCGTCCTGACGTCCTCTCTGCGTCCTGCAGGTCTGCTGGCGTCCCCCCAGTCGGCTCCTGGAAACCTGGACAAGAACGGCGAGAGTCGCATCAACGGCACCGGCAGCAGAGAGAACAGCACGGTGGGATTCAGCAAGGTGGGCGGACTACAGCTCCCATGATGCACTGCTGCTGCTGCTCTAGACATCAGACACTTTTCATTTTGGGATGTTTTGCTTCCTTAACATGTCTTCTTTCATTTCTCCTAAATCATTGTAAAGCTCTCTCTCTCCTGAACAATGATGTCATTTCCATTGTGTCAGCAACCAATCATAAAAGTAGGATTGACAATAACAATCTATGTAATTCTACAGTCCAAGTCTTTAAAGGCCGTTTCCTTCAGACTCAGACTCTGAGCTAGAAATCTCCACTGCAGCAGCTCTTCCACACACCAAACCTTCCACTTTGATCCCTTTCTACTTCCTGAAGGTTTTTCCAGAGGGGATTGTTGATGTGTCATTCACAGCCTCATTTATACAACGTTTTATTACTAAAATCATGGAGAAATTAGACTTTTTAGGGCTTGTGACTGGAAAAACTAAACGTGTCAACAAAATAAAACAAAGAATTATTTACATTTTTTTTTCGAGAAATTTTTACCTTTTTTTCTCACATTTTTGTAACTTTTTTGTTACTTTTATGGAATCTTTTTAAATGTGTTCTTTTTTCTTTTTTTTACAGAATTTTTGGGGAGAAATTTTTCCAATTTTTTAAAACATTTTTTTTTGGAATTTTTTTGAAAATGTTTTTTTTTTAACCTTTTTTTCCAGAAATTCTGTAACTTTTTTTAAAACGTTTTTTTGTAGAATTTAAAAAAAAGTAGCTTCATCCATTGTTCAGAATATGCAAATTAGCGCATATTTAATTAGATATTGTCTCATGTCTCATTCTCATTGTCCCATTTACATATATTTAAACATTAAATTTGAGAAAAACTAGTTAGTTAAATTTTTTACCCTGTTCACCTGTAGTGTGAGTGCAGCTGATGCGCCGCTTTGTCCCACGTTTACCGTCGGTCAGTGAAGGTGTCATGGGTTCGCCCGGCCGTCATTGGTGGGTTTGAGCCTGTGAGGCGGCCAATCAGAGGCTGTGTTTGTCGTTTCTCAGCAGGACTGCGACTGCGTGTGTTTGCTGCCGGCTGCCGGCAGGAAGCCCGCCGTAAGTCTGACCACCTGTCGACCAATCAGTGGCCTGTGCTGTTGTTGTGGCTCGTCGTGGTGGTCGTGGTCGTCGTGGTGATGCAGCGTGTTCCTCCGTGTCGCTGTGGTTCTGTTCTGTGTTGTGTGTTGGATGTGAAGTGTCAGACTGAGAGTTATTGATCAGATCAATGAAGTGACAGGATGATTGGTTGATTGATGAGGAGACAGGAGGAGGAGGAGGAGAGGAGGAGAGAGGAAGAAGAAGAAGAGAGGAGGAGAGAGTGAGAGGAAGAGCCATAGATATATATAAAAACTAGATGACTCACCCACCGCTGCTGCCCAATGACACAACGTAGTCAGAACGGCGGCCATCTTGGAACAGGCAACTCTCTCCCTCAGAGCATTATAAGCCTATGGTGCATGTTCTGCTATAATGACCAGAACTTGCTCAGTTTTTGTCCGATTTCAAAACGGTTTGATTTTTTATGAACGTCTATGCAGTTATGATGCAGCATACTCAAAATCACGGATAATTTTAATCATGTACTTTTTTTTGTAAAGGTAACATTCTAGTGACATTATGCAAATAGTTGAAGTAATAGCTCCATACTGATTCATTTTTCACAGAGTTATGAATCGTTTTTTTAGTGAAGATGATGGATCACCATCTACTGCTATAACTGCAGCCAGAGTCAGAGGCAAGTTGCCTGTTTCAATATGGCCGACTGTGAGCTCCGCCTGCCTGTAGTCCGATCTACCCCCTTGGGAAGAGCAGGAGGAAGAGGAGAAGAGGGAGGAGTCATTGACTTCCTCTGCTGTTTGAACTGAGTTGTGCTGCTGCCTCCTTCAGGCTGCTCAGGGTATTACAGCTACAGGTTGTAGTGTTGGACTGAATGAGCTCTGGTCCAGGTCCTGGTCCTGGTCCTGGTCCTGGTCCAGTCCCTGATCCCCCTCCTGTGTCTTCCAGGTGGACATGAACTTCATGAAGAAGATTCCTCCCGGAGCCGAAGCCTCCAACGTCCTGGTGGGAGAGGTCGACTTCCTGGAGCGCCCCATCATCGCCTTCATCCGCCTGGCGCCGGCCGTGCTGCTGACCGGACTCACCGAGGTCCCCGTGCCCACCAGGTACCGGACCAGGGTCAGGACCAGGACCTGGACCTGGACCGGGACCATGACTCTGACTCTGTGTGTGTGTGTGTGTGTAGGTTCCTGTTCCTGCTGCTCGGTCCGTTCGGTAAAGGTCCTCAGTACCACGAGATAGGACGCTCCATCGCCACGCTGATGACTGACGAGGTGAGGAGGGAGGGGTCGGGGGGCGGGGGGCAAGGAAGGAGGGAGAAGAGAGAGAGGAGGAAAAGAGGGTAGAAAATGAAAGAGAGAGGAAGAGGAGGAGGAGAGGACTCCCTCTGCTGTTGTGCTGCTGCCTCCTTCAGGCTGCTCAGGGTATTACAGCCACAGGTTGTAGTGGAGCAGGAGGAAGAGAGAGGGAGGGAGGGGGTTGAGGACTTCTATTTACATGTAATGCCCCCCCCCCAGATCTTCCATGACGTGGCCTACAAAGCGAGGGACCGGACCGACCTGCTGTCAGGTATCGATGAGTTCCTGGACCAGGTGACCGTCCTGCCTCCTGGTGAATGGGACCCCAGCATCCGCATCGAGCCCCCCAAGAGCGTCCCCTCTCAGGTAACGACCCCCCTCCCTCTTCCAGGTAGCTCTGAGCAGCTCATGGCTCTGCTCCGCCGTTCTAAAATTAGCTTGCACCAACAATTAAAGGTAACGAACCTACTGCTATGACTATAGAGGTTATGGTGATGGGACAATTTGACAAAATGCTGAACTGTCCCTTTAACCGCCCCCTGAGACTGGCGGTCAGCTGACTCCTGTGTCTGTGCAGGAGAAGAGGAAGATGCCGTCGGCGCCCAACGGCTCGGCCTGCAGCGCCGACACGGGGAAGGAGGCGGAGCATGAGACGGGACCGGAGCTGCAGAGGACGGGGAGGTCAGTGACGGCTGAAGCTGATTGGTCCACAGTCGGTTACACTTTACAACAAGGTTCACAACATTAGAGTAGTTACTGAGGAACTAAAGAGGAACTAACTATTACTTAATCATTAGTTACCCTTTTTGTGAACCTAAAGTAACTACTCTGATCCTTGTGTACCTTAGTTCCTCAGTAACTACTCATTAGTTCCTCAGTAACTACTCATTAGTTACTGAGGAACTAATGGGTAATTAACTATTACTTAATCATTAGTTACCCTTTTTGTGTACCCAAAAGTAACTACTCTTGTGTACCTTAGTTCCTCAGTAACTACTCTAATTGTTGTGAAGCTTAGCTCCTCAGTAACTACTCATTAGTTCCTCAGTAACTACTCATTAGTTACTGAGGAACTAATGGGTAATTAACTATTACTTAATCATTAGTTACCCTTTTTGTGTACCCAAAAGTAACTACTCTTTTGTGTACCTTAGTTCCTCAGTAACTACTCTAATCGTTGTGAAGCTTAGTTCCTCAGTAATTACTCATTAGTTCCTCAGTAACTACTCATTAGTTCCTCGGTAGCTACTGATTAGTTCCTCAGTAAGTACTGATTAGTTCCTTAGTAACTACTGATTAGTTCCTCAGTAATTACTCATTAGTTCCTCAGTAACTGTGTAATCCATTGATTGATTGATTGATTGATTGATTGATTGATTGATCAGGATCTTCGGCGGCCTGGTGGACGACGTGCGGAGGAAGGCGCCGTTCCTGTGGAGTGATGTCAGAGACGCCGTCAGCCTGCAGTGCCTGGCGTCCGTGCTCTTCCTGTACTGCGCCTGCATGTCGCCCGTCATCACGTTCGGGGGGCTGCTGGGAGAGGCCACCAAGGGAAACATAGTGAGGACCCGCCCCCCCAGGATTATTGATTATTGATCAGTGATCAGCTCTCATACTGACGCTCGTCTCCGTCTCTGTCTCTGGCAGAGCGCCATAGAGTCTCTGTTCGGGGCGTCTCTGACGGGCGTGGCCTACTCGCTGTTCGCCGGCCAGCCGCTCACCATCCTGGGCAGCACCGGGCCGGTCCTGGTCTTTGAGAAGATCCTCTTCAAGTTCTGCTGGTGAGTCCACGCCACTCCGATCGGCCGTTACGCTGCGTTCAAGACAACTCGCAACTCTCAGAATCTCCCAGTTACAAAAAAAACCTCAGATTTCCACAACCAGCATTCAAAGTGCGTCACGTATTTAAGGCATTAAAGGACGCAAAAACAATCAAAAAGAAGAACATTTTAATATATTTTGTAGTGATGCACGATATATCGGCATTAATATCGATATCGGCCGATATTTGTCATTTTTTAACATATCGGTATCGGTCCGATGTTTAAAATTGGGCCGATATATATCGGCCCATATATATTCGTATGCAAAACCTGCAAAGTTGAGGTAATGCGAGGAGGATGGTAGCCTGTAACCTTGTTATTTGGAAGTAAAATACATTCTGAAAATAAAGGACGACATTCAAAAATTCAGCTTGCATGATTTTCAGTCTGTACAAAAATGTATCATCTCAGAAACTTTAAAAAACCCAACACATATCGATATCGGTAAATATCGGTTATCGGCCATAACAGAAAAATTCATATCGGATATCGGTATCGGCCAAAATTTTCATATCGGTGCATCCCTAATATTTTGTCATTTAAATGGATTTTAATCGATGTTTTACCGTTAACGGTGGCGTGCTCTCGAACGCAGCATAAGTTCTCAGTGTGATAGTTAAGTATCTGTGGTTAGTTCATGGTCTAAAAACCTGAGTGGGACAGGTGAGCGCTGCTGCAGTTTAAACCAGGACATTAATTGTTTTTCTTTGCTGTGAAGATCAAATGTGAAACAGGAACTGAATCATTTTAATTCCATCAGTGTGTGAATGTGTCGACGTGTAACTTTAACAGACGATCAAACCTTCCCAGGTTTCCATGCAGAACCTTAAATAAAAGGCCTGAGTCGCAGTGAATCGATGTATTTCCCGGCTGATCTCAGTTCAGTCAGTCAGGTTTTATCCGCTGGTTTCATGTCGTGGCAACATTTCATAACAGATTAACACTCCGTTTTTTGACACTGAGCTCTGGCGTCACTGTTGGACCTCGACGTCGTCATCCGTGACCCTGAGTACGAGACGGGCGTGTTTTTATGATTTTAGGAAGTTGGTGAAATTGGAGCAGAGTAGGCCTGGGTGTGTTTGTTCTGTGGGGGGGTCAGCGGTCACAGATTATTGTGGACCAGCTGTGTAATTGGCCACTGTGCATTTGAGTGGAGTTTCTATTGTCTTGTTTTATTGTTTTTTTGGCTGAGGATTATAAAGGCTTTTCGTTATTCAAAAAAATATCTTTTGTAACACTTACATAAAATCCTTATTTTTTAACCTGCTCCATTTCCCCGGCTGATTATATCACACTGGGTTGTATTTTGGGGTCTGTGTTTCAAAACTCAGATATTTCCAGGAAAACACGTCAGAGTTATTCAAGAGTTGCTGTTGCAGTGTTTCTGACTGATAATCAGCTGATCGACAGATAATATTTCAGTCTAAACATCCAACGATCCTTTGTCCTGAGACATTTGAAAGCCTCTGGATATTTTGTATGCCAGAAAATTAACAAAGTGATTTAATAGTGAGGACAATTAATTAAATACAAACATCAGCTTGAAGTTCATTCAAGGAGATTTAAATTAAATTGAATTAAAGATTGACTAATTAAATCTGAGACTGGCAGGGTTCCTACGCAAGTATGGAAAGTATGGAAAAGAATGGAATTTGATTTTATACATTTCCAGGTCTGGAAAAGTATGGAAAATGGAAATTATTGTATGGAAATATATTTATCTTAATACTTATCTGGGTTTGGTCTTATCTGAAGTTATCAGGGTTAATTATTTTTGTATGCGCTATTGTACCTATAACTACAATCTCCTTGAAATTATTTGGTTACATAATAGCATACACATTCAGAATAATGAAAACAAATGATTAATTGAATTATTTTTTTTATTTAATGCACAACTATTTACTCAAATGTCACAAATTATTTGCATTTTTTACCAAGAAGTCTGGAAATTTGGGTCTGGAAAAAGTATGGAATTTGGAAATTTCAAATGTGTAGGAACCCTGGACTGCAGGTAGTAGTGTAGAAATGTAGAAGTAGTACTAGAGTACTAGTAGTATAGTTTAGCAGTAGTAGTAGTAGTAGTATAGTAAGTGTGGTTCCTCACATAGGAAAGAACAGTGTGGGGTTGTGTAGAGTTGGGTACTGCAAGGTAGTGAAGGGTTGGGTAGTATAGTAATCAAATGCATAATATAGTGTAGTATAGTATAGTATAGTAGTAGTGCAGTAGATCTGGATACAGCGAGGAGACATTAGATTCATCTCCACTTGTTTCTAAAATCTGACCCCAGAACAGGAGGCTGAACAGTGATTTCTCACCTCAGTGATAAGGACGTCACTGATCGTCTTGTTTCTAACCAGCTCTGTGCTGTGATTGGTTGGCCCACTTGCAGTACCTTCACCAGCCACCAGTGGGCAGCTCTGTTCACTCTGGTCTACTGTGTGTGTGTGTGTGTGTGTGCAGCTGGATCTGGTCTAGGGTCAAAGGTCTTTCCTCTGAACTCTCAGAGTGTTTGTGTTTGAACAGAAAGTCTGAGGCTGTTTCTATTGTCACGACTAAACTCAGTCATTTAATCAGGCCTGAACACCAGCAGCTTCATTTGACATGAACATTTAAAGCTGTCAGGACCAGGACCGAAGACCAGCACCGGGTCCGGTCCGGTCTGGTTCTCCTCACATGGGGAAGAGCAGGAAGCCGCTGAAGGTGCTGTGGTGGTTGCTGTTGTCCCAGACCTGCGTGTTGTGCTCCAGCCTCATCCTGAGCGTGTCGCCCTGCTCCAGCAGCAGGGCGGCGCCGTTGGACGCCGTGTCGCTGCCCTCTCCTGACGGCTGCTCGTGGGCGATGAGCTGCACCATGTTGTCGTTCTTGAAGAGCACGGAGCTCATGGTGAAGTCGGTGGGAGCGTTGGCTGTGAAGCGGACGTAGTAAACTCCACGGATCGGCGCCGTGAACACACCTGGAGGGACGAGGAGTTAATGGACAGAGAAATAAATCCTCTCCTGGAAACTTTCTGGTTGAAATTTGAGTTAAATTAGTTTGGAGGCAGAACAAAAAAGAATTGATTTTCCTCTTGAGGAAATATTTGCATCCCGACCCGTCTCAGAGTTGTACGCCTGTCCCACGTTGGTCAGCACGTCTTTGTAGATGAGGTATTTGCTTCCTGACGTCGTCTTCTGGAGTCCGTTTCCTCCGAGGGAAGCTGCAAACGCCACCTTCGGCACCTCTGCAGGAAAAAGAAAATACTGATTTGTTACCAAAACAAGAAGGATGATGGAAATAACACAGTATCCATGGTTCTGTCTCGTTATTTAAAAGCAGTTTCCACTGGGGGGCGCTGCTCCTCCACAGATCACACACAGTCAAGTCACTGACCTCTCATGGCCTTCAGCTCACTCTCTGTGGACTCCAGACGCTCTTTGACCCCTGCACACACACACACACACACACACACACACACACACACGGGTTAAAGATGAAACTAATCTAAATATTAAATTAAATAATAATAATAACTCTGGAGATTAAATCAGATGAACTTACCGAGGTTCTGGGCCTGAAGCTGCTTCACCGACTCCTGAAGAGATCTGAGTTCAGCTTCAGCATCAAACTTACCTGGAGCTTCATCCACCCTGTTAACACACACAGACACACACACACACACAGATGTTTCCATGTCTTGGTATTGATCCTTTTTAGGTCTATAAACTGATGACAGATTCATGTTTTCAAAAAAAACTGGAATTCTTTCCTCTAAAGATCATCTGACAGTGTTTTTGTTTGTTTGTTTCATTGATTCCTTGATTTGTTTTCTTGGTGTTTTGTAAGCCCATGTGGGCGGGGCATACGGATGTATGAATGGCACAATAATAAAATTGATATCTGTCAGGACCAGAACCGAAGACCAGCACCGGGTCTGGTCTGGTTCTCCTCACATGGGGAAGAGCAGGAAGCCGCTGAAGGTGCTGTGGTGGTTGCTGTTGTCCCAGATCTGAGTCTCGTGCCACAGCTTCATCCTGAGCGTGTCGCCCTGCTCCAGCAGCAGGGTGGCGCCGTTGGACCCCGTGTCGCTGCCCTCTCCTGACGGCTGCTCGTGGACGATGAGCTGCTCGGTGTCGTCGTTCTTGTAGAGCACGGCGCTCATAGGGAAGTCGGTGGGAGCGTTGGCTGTGAAGCGGACGTAGTAAACTCCACGGATCGGCGCCGTGAACACACCTGGAGGGACGAGGAGACAGGAAGTGAGGGGGGAAGGGGGGGGGTGATTATGTGGACGACGGACTGACTGAAGATGAAGCCAAAGACGACGGTTTGGAAACCAAGATGCTCCACAACGAGTCAGCTTCCTGAATCTATCTGTCACTGGGCTTCTCCACGGCCCCGCCTCCTTTAGGAGACTAGCAGACAGTGACTCCGCCCCATTTAGGAGACTAGCTGACCATGACTCCGCCCCCTTTAGGAGACTAGCAGATGGTGACCCCACCCCATTTAGGAGACTAGCAGACGGTGACTCCGCCCCCTTTAGGAGACCAGCTGACCATGACACCGCCCCCTTTAGGAGACTAGCAGACAGTGACTCCGCCCCCTTTAGGAGACTAGCAGACAGTGACTCCGCCCCCTTTAGGAGACTAGCAGACCATGACTCCGCCCCCTTTAGGAGACTAGCAGATGGTGACCCCGTCCCCTTTTAGGAGACTAGCAGACCATGACTCCGCCCCCTTTAGGAGACTAGCAGATGGTGACCCCGCCCCCTTTAGGAGACTAGCAGACAGTGACTCCGCCCCCTTTAGGAGACTAGCTGACTGTGACTCCGCCCCCTTTAGGAGACTAGCAGATGGTGACTCCGCCCCCTTTAGGAGACTAGCAGATGGTGACTCCGCCCCCTTTAGGACACTATCAGACCATGACTCCGCCCCCTTTAGGAGACTAGCAGACCATGACTCCGCCCCCTTTAGGAGACTAGCAGACCATGACTCCGCCCCCTTTAGGAGACTAGCAGACCGTGACTCCGCCCCCTTTAGGAGACTAGCAGACCATGACTCCGCCCCCTTTAGGAGACTAGCAGACCATGACTCCGCCCCCTTTAGGAGACTAGCTGACTGTGACTCCGCCCCCTTTAGGAGACTAGCAGACAGTGACTCCGCCCCCTTTAGGAGACTAGCAGACAGTGACTCCGCCCCCTTTAGGAGACTAGCAGACCATGACTCCGCCCCCTTTAGGAGACTAGCAGATGGTGACTCCGCCCCCTTTAGGAGACTAGCAGACCATGACTCCGCCCCCTTTAGGAGACTAGCAGATGGTGACCCCGTCCCCTTTTAGGAGACTAGCAGACAGTGACTCCGCCCCCTTTAGGAGACTAGCAGATGGTGACCCCGCCCCTTTAGGAGACTAGCAGATGGTGACCCCGCCCCCTTTAGGAGACTAGCAGATGGTGACTCCGCCCCATTTAGGAGACTAGCTGACCGTGACTCCGCCCCCTTTAGGAGACTAGCTGACTGTGACTCCGCCCCCTTTAGGAGACTAGCAGACCATGACCCCGCCCTCTTTAGGAGACCAGAAGACCGTGACTCCGCCCCCTTTAGGAGACCAGAAGACCGTGACTCCGCCCCCTTTAGGAGACCAGCAGACTGTGACTCCGCCCCCTTTAGGAGACTAGCGGAGCAACCTCACCTGTCTCTGAGTTGTAAGCCCCGCCCACGTTGGTCAGGACATCCTTGTAGACGAGGTCCTGTCTCCCGGTGGTGGTCTTCACCAGGCCGTTTCCTCCCAGCGAGGCAGCGAAGGCCACTTTAGGTGTTGCTTTACAAAACAAACAAACAAACAAAGCACCAGTCGTCAAGTCGACGTGGTTCTGTTTACTGTTTACATGTTTGCGTGTGGGATCTCACCTCGGACGGTCCTCAGCTCCCTCTCAGCCTCCTCCAGACGCTCGCTCATCTCTGTCAGACAGGAGACAGACCACAGTCAGAGTCTGTGACATGTGTCTCCTTGTGTATTAACCCTTATAAAACTCAGATCTGTGATGTATGATCAAGTTACTGACATCCTTTTATTCAGGACAACCTACGCTTGATTTAAAAAATAAGAATTACATGGCTCCCCATCAGCAGTCTGGAGAAACCCTTGATGAAGTAAAACACCACCCCCTCCCCCCTGGCCTCAGAGAGTTGGGAACAGCTCAGGTGTCTCACCTCGTCTCTGGGCCTTCAGCTCCTCCACCACGGTCTGGACCCTCTTCAGCTCGGCGGACATGTCGTCCACCGGCACGGCCGAGCCCAGCCAGGCCGGGCCGGCCAGCACCAGCAGCAGCAGCAGCAGGGGGGACGAGGAGGGACGCATGATGTCTGAGCTGGAGACAGAGACAGATAGAGACAGGAGGGGCAAGCTGCTTCTTATAGACACTGGCCTCAGCTGATTGGCTGAACTGTTTGTCCTCAGTGTTGACTCTGGAAATCAAACCAGGAGTCAAAGGCCGTCGCCGTCCGGGGGCGATGCAGCTGCATCAGATCCCCTGTTCCACTACACAGTTACAGCTCCACTCTAATCTACTTGGCAGGGCTCCAATCACAATGGTATATAGAGGCCTTCACCCAATTCTAAATGTATCATAGTTAAGAATGATTGTATAATGATAAGCAACTAAAACCCTAAACCACTTTTTTCTGCTGAAAACAAATATATTTGGGTATGAAGTGGTGTTGTCAGTTGATTCTGGTCCAACTCTTGACATTTTAGTCACAATATTTCAATTTAGTGTATTTTGTAGTAAAAATGTAAGAGTGACTGCCCTCTATGGGTTGAAACATGGCAATTACATTACAATCTAATTTTGTAATTTTCTAATGGCTGCTAGGCACTCTAGCTGCTCTACTGCGGCTAACGGCGGCTAACGGCTGCTAACAGAAGCTAACGGCTGCTAACAGCTGCTAACGGCTGCTAACGGCTGCTTGGATGGGAATCGTTAGCGGCTCTGCCCCGGCCGGCATGGCCACGGAGCCGGTAGCCAACGGATCGGCTGTAGATGCACTGTGTCACGTTATAATTGTAATAATAAGTATAACGGAAGGAGAGTCTGGTGCTTTGTATCTGATTTATCTCCACAAATAAAGGGGGCCTGAATCTGATCTTATAAACACCTGATTCCATGTGTATTTGTCCCGTTTACACGTTCATGTTCCAAATCCGATCTGCGCCACTCGAGAGGAAAATATCTGAATTGGGCCTTGAGTCGCCTCCGGTCATCGTCGATGGTTACTGATTGGTGGAGTATTGATTATCTCTGTGTTTGGCCACTGAGTACTCCTGCTCTATGATTGGTTCATAGATCAGGGCGTCTTATCAACCTGTGACCTCCAGATAGTGTAGACACAGTTAGTCTAAGTCTACAGTGTTTGATACGAAGCGTTTAAAGCACCCGCCGATCAGCAGTTGGTTAGGTCAGTTAGGGTATGTGTTTGTGTCATATTCCCATGCAAAATATTGTGCAGCGAATATTTAACAATTTCATGTTGTTTATTCGTCACGTCACCAGTCTGAGAAGGTCGTTTCCACGTTGCCTTCAGGGACAGTTTTTCATCACCAGTCTCTGTATTTCCCTCTAAAACAACTCTGTGTGGTAACGTTGTGTTATTATCTCAATGTGGTGAATGTGCAGGTCACAACTTGTCCACCAGAGCGTTGTGGAGTTGTTGGATTGTGTATTTGATGAGTTTGATGAGGGAAACCAAGAAATCCCATGAGCCTCCGTAGCGTAGCTCTGAGCAGCTCACGGCTCTGCTCCGCCGTTCTAAAAATAGCTTGCACCGACAATTAAAGGTAACGAACCTACTGCTATGACTATAAGGGTTATGGTGATGGGTCGATTTGACAAAAATGTTGAACTGTCCCTTTAACTCTTTCGCGACCGCACAAATTTCTCATCCCAGCCGCTCAGGACCGCACGTTTTTGGCTATTTATTAAGCTTTTTTCTTACGTCGCAGCAAACTCTGTACACCACCTAGAAACAAACGGTTTTCACATGGTTGAAGAGTGACTTTTCAATGTGTTCCTCGAAAAAACGGCGAGTTTTTCCGCTGTTTCGTTCGTGAGGACGAAGGAGGAGAAGAGAGCTTTTCTCCAAAAACGTCCCGCTCTAGTTTCAGAGAAAAACGCACTTTTGTGTCAGGTGTCAATCTGCTCATTTTACCGTGACTCTGCAGTGTGGCGTCTCCCAAATCATTTCTACAGCTAAATAAATATGTTTGGAGGTAAATCTAAACGGCGCTCCCGCTCTAGTTTCAGAGAAAACGCACTTTTGTGTCAGGTGTCAATCTGCTCATTTTACTGACTCTGCAGTGTGGCGTCTCCCAAATCATTTCTACAGCTAAATAAATATGTTTGGAGGTAAATCTGGGCGGTTGGGGGTGGGAGGGCAGCGTGGAGTGCAGCGAACCAGGTCTCTGGCCGCAGCGGAGACAGCGCCGTGACACTACTGGGTGACTGGCCGCCGCTGAGTGCTCGGGGGCGGGGGCGGCAGATCACAGCGCCCGCTGTAGCTTTCAGGTCCGAATCTCCGAATCAGAAACGTTTGTAACAGCACCGGAGAAGTCGCTAGATTTGTCGCTGGTTGCTTGACAAAAAAAGTTGCCAAGAGGGTTTAGTTAGTTTGGAAAGCTGCCAGATTCAGCGAGGAAGTCGCAACACTGTAGCAGACTCAGTACAGCTGCTGCTGCTGCACGCTGTCCACAGAGCAGCGTTCAAGGAGACCGCAAACAAAACCAAGATCACACAGTTTAAAAAACATTATGTTTTGATTTTAGTTTAAAACAGTTTTTACATATCAGAGGACGACCATATTCACACACAGGTGATGGGACAGTTATCATAATCCGTGACAAAAATGTTGAACTGTCCCTTTAAAGGTGAAACCAAACAGCTCTGGTGTTAATGCAACCTGAATAAAAACTAAACTAAAACTGATACATCGTTGTTCAACGAACTAAAACTAAACTAAACTCCTTGTGACCATGTGACCTCTGACCTCAGCGACTACGGCCTGTCCTACCTGTCCCTGAGGACCAGTATCGGACTCTGGACCGCCTTCCTGTGCCTGGTTCTGGTGGCGACCGACGCCAGCTCCCTGGTCCGTTACATCACGCGCTTCACCGAGGAGGCGTTCGCCGCTCTGATCTGCATCATCTTCATCTACGAAGCTCTGGAGAAGCTGGTCCACCTGGGGGAGGTCTACCCGATCAACATGAACCAGAACCTGGACAACCTGACCCAGTACACGTAAGGACCAGAACCACAGACCTAGAACTGGACACATGCAACAGAACCAGAATTAAAACTAGACCAGAAGCCACAACTAGATATAAAACCAGAACCAGCAGGAAAACCAGACCCAGACCCAGTAGCAGACAACATTGATGATGTCATTGATGATGTCATCCCCTGTGGCAGGTGTGAGTGTTCTCCTCCCTCCAACGTCTCCGCTGAGCTGCAGCAGATCTGGAGCAGGAGGAACCTGACGTCAGGAGACATCCAGTGGGAGGGGCTTAGTGTGAAGGTATGACATCACACACTTCACCTTTAGTCTGTTCTCTGCCCTGATTGAACGGAGACTCCTGGTGGACGTCAGAGGAACTGCAGCTCCCTCACATCCTCTCCCTCTCTCTCCTCCCCCTCAGGAGTGTGTGGATCTCCGTGGTGAGTTCGTCGGCGCGGCGTGCAGCCATGACGGTCCCTACGTCCCTGACGTCCTCTTCTGGTCGGTCATCCTCTTCTTCACCACCTTCTTCCTCTCCTCCTTCCTCAAACAGTTCAAGACCCGGAGCTACTTCCCCACCAGGGTGTGTTCACCTGTCACACACACACACACACATCTACACACACACACACATACAGCTCTGAGACTGTACTGATGATGTCATTATGTTCACAGGTTCGATCGACCATCAGCGACTTCGCCGTCTTCCTCACCATCATGATCATGGTGGTGGTCGACTACCTGGTCGGAGTCCCGTCGCCTAAACTCCACGTCCCCGACCGCTTTGAGGTAACGGCTGACCTCTGACCTCTGACCTCTCTGAGGACGTTTGATGTCGTATTGTGGTTCTCAAAAGTTTTTACATCAAGGACCTTAAATTGAAACAAATTAGACCTCGGACCCTAATGGGTAAAACACCAGTGAGACTCAAGAATGTTACTTTTTTAGTCAATGTACACTCAAACTACGGCCAATGGCGTGAATTAGTGGTAAAAAAAAAAATCCACAAAAAAATATATATTCTTATATATTATTATATAAATATATACGTTTTTTAAAGAATTCTAGAAGAAATTGATAAAATCTAAGAAAAAATTACAATAATGAAAAAAAATGGTAAAGACAAAAAATTCTCATAAGTGGTAAAATTTCAGCCCCAAAAAAGTAAAAGAAAGTTTTCTAGAAAATTCTAGAAGAACCTGGAAAAAAAAATCTCAAAAGGATTTACAAAATAAAATCTGGAAAACAATTTCTCCAAAAAATTCTAGAAAAAGTATTTAAATTTAAAATTTTAAAAAGTAAAGAAATTATAAGAATGAAAATAATTCATAGAAAATTCTCATAAAACATAAAAGTCTCAAGTGGTAAAATTTCTAAGAAATAGATAAATAAACAAATACATAAATTAATAAAAAGTTTTTAAAAAAATCTAAAAGAAACTGGTAAAAAATTTCTCTGAAAAAATTACAAAAAAAATCTAGAAAAAGTGGTAATATTAAAAAAGAAAAAGTAAAAAAAAAAATTTAATAATAAAAAAAAGTGGTAACAATTTCTCCAAAAAATTCTAGAAAAAGTAATAAGTAATTTTAAGGAAGCCTTGGCAGACTGTGTTGACGACCGTGTCTTCGTCTCCGTCTCCGTCTCCGTCTCCGTCGTCTCCAGCCGACGTCCAACACCCGTGGTTGGCTGATCTCTCCTCTGGGTCCCAACCCGTGGTGGACGCTGCTCGCCGCCGCCGTCCCCGCCCTCCTCTGCACCATCCTGATCTTCATGGACCAGCAGATCACGGCCGTCATCGTCAACAGGAAGGAGAACAAGCTGAAGGTGAGGACGCCATCGCCATCGCCATCACCGCCGTCCACGGGTTTGTCCTGCATGAGTCGGAGCGCCGTGACGATAAGCGTGTGTGTGTTTGCAGAAAGGGTGCGGCTACCACCTGGACCTGCTGGTGGTGGCGGTGATGCTGGGCGTGTGCTCCGTCATGGGGTTGCCGTGGTTCGTGGCGGCGACCGTCCTCTCCATCTCGCACGTCAACAGCCTGAAGCTGGAGTCGGGCTGCGCGGCGCCCGGCGAGCAGCCCAAGTTCTTGGGCATCAGGGAGCAGCGCGTCACCGGCTTCATGATCTTCTTCCTGATGGGCTGCTCCGTCTTCATGACCTCCGTCCTCAAGGTGAACCGTCCGTCCGTCGCCACGGAAACGCTGGACAGGACGAATGAACTGACGAGTTTTATTTTCTCCTTCTCTTCCTTCAGTTCATCCCGATGCCGGTTCTCTACGGCGTCTTCCTCTACATGGGCGCGTCCTCGCTCAAAGGCATCCAGGTCCGTTTTGATCACTGTCTTCATTTTGAATGGACGTTCTCGACTGTTGAGACAGTTTTAACCTTCAGCAGCAACAAGACGATGTCATCAGGGATGCAAACAAGTCGCTTTTTGGCGATTTTCCATTTTAATTTGGAAATGGGTCACGATGACAACGGATCCCAAAGTCGGGTTCGAGGGAAACTCAGGGGCCTTGAAAAGGTTCCAGGGGGGCTCCAACTTTTTTCTAGAATTTTTGAAGAAAAAAAAATTGTTTTTGAGAAATTTTACCATTTTTTTCTACAATCGTTTTTTCTTTTTTCTAGAATTTTTTTTGAGGGGGGAGAAATTATACCACTTTTTTTTCTAGAATCGTTTTTTTTGTTTGTTAATCTTACCACTTTTTTCTAGAATTTTTGAAGAAAAAAAATAATTTTTTGAGAAATTTTCTACAATCGTTTTTTTGAGATTTTTTTTGGGGGGGGGGGTCTTACAACTTTTTACTAGAATTTTTAAAAATACTTAAAAAAATACTTTTTAAAAGAATGTTTACCCCAAGTTTTTCTAGAAATTTTTTTTTGGGGGGGGGATTATAACCACTTTTTTAGAGATGTTTAAACGTTTTTGGATAAGTTACCACTTTTTTCTATTTTTTTTTGAGAAATTAAATCACTTTTTTTTCTAGAATCGTTTTTGAGGGTTTTTTTTTTCTTTTTAAATCTTACCACTTTTTTTGTAAAATTTTTCTAAAAAATTTTTTTATCCACCTCCTCCTATTTGATAAATGAGCTTTTGTGGTGATTTTTCAAATGTAACTAAAATTGTAATAATGTGAATTTCCAAAAGCAACTACATTTTAATTACACATTTTACCCCATTTTCCCCAATTATGTCAATTTTGTAATTAAATTACGTAACGCAGTGACATGTAATTAGTTACTCCACAACACTGGTCTGGTCTGACTCGGTCCTGGTCCTGGTCCCGGTCCTGGTCCTGGTCCTGGTCCTGGTCCTGGTCCTGGTCCTGGTCCTGGTCCTAGTCCCGGTCCTGGTCCTGATCCTGGTTCTGTTCCCTCCTCCAGCTCTTCGACCGTATCCGACTCTTCGGGATGCCGGCGAAGCACCAGCCCGACCTGATCTACCTGCGCTACGTTCCTCTGTGGAAGGTCCACGTCTTCACCGTGGTGCAGCTCACCTGCCTCATCGTCCTCTGGGCCATCAAGGCCTCGGCCGCCGCCGTCGTCTTCCCCATGATGGTGACGCACGCACACACACACACGCGCACACACACACACACACACTAGACTCTAGACCACTAGAATTACAGTGGTCGATGCCTAAACCAGTGACTCTCAATACTTGTCCCGCTCCGATCTATTCAGGAAAATCGATTATTTGGTTCAAAAGTCTGTTTTTCATTAATTAGTAATATCTGCTTATCTCCTTATCTCCTACCTCCTGTTTCCTACCTCCTATTTCCTTATCTCCGATCTCCTGTCTCCTGTATGGTTTGAATCCGACCCACAGGGTTAGGGTCAGGGAGTGAATGGGACCTGATGAGGACTGATGGGAACGTTATGGGATGGATCCAACTGACAAACCAAATAAAAATAAAAACTAAAGAAACATTTTAACTATAATTTAATACATTATACTTTTCCTTTTTCGGTCCAGGTTCTGGCGCTGGTCTTCATCCGGAAGCTTCTGGACTTCTGCTTCACCAAGAGGGAGCTGAGCTGGTTGGACGACCTCATCCCCGAGAGCAAGAAGAAGAGGGACGACGACAAGAAGAAGAAGGAGAAGGAGGCGAGGACGCACACAATGACACGATACGACAGGTCACATGACTCTGGCTCCGCCTCCTCCTCGCTGTGACATCACTGTGTGTGTGTGTTTTCCCAGGATGCCGAGCAGATGCTGGAGGAGGTGGAGGACGAGGCGGCGTACGACAGCGGACTGGTCCTCAAGCTGAAGGGACGGTGAGTCAGAGACCCACACACACACGCACATATACACACACACACATACACACTGCAGCCACTAACTCCGTGTGTGTGTGTGTGTGTGTGTGCAGCGTGGACCCATCGGAGGTGAACATCTCGGATGAAATGGCGAAGAGCGGCGTTTGGAAGTCGGTGGCCATGAACTGTGACAGCAGCCGCGCCGTGAGACGCTGCAGCAGGTAAAACGCCACCACGACCTGGAACCAGATCAGTGTGTTCATGTGACACAAAACACACAACTCACTCCTGATGTCTTTGTTTTTATCAGATATGAAATTATAATTTCGGACGCCGTCTTAAAGGAGAATTCCGGTCATTTTCTAAGTAACGCTGCAAAAACTCAACATCTTTCCAAGAATATTTGTCTCATTTCTTGTCAAAACTAATCTCTTTCCACTTAAAATACAACTCATAATCTAAAAAATAACTTCATTTTCACTTGTTTCAATCAAAATTTCACTTGAAATAAGCAGGGTTTTTTTATAAGAGAGAAAAACTTGCTCCACTCCATCAGATTTTTCTACTTATTTCAAGTGAAAATCTGCTTGAAAGAAGTAAAAAAAAAAAAAACTGTCTAAAAACAAGCTGCTTTTAATGTGGTGAGTCTTATTTTAAGTAGAAAGAGATTTGTTTTGACTAGAAATAACATTTTTACTAGAAATAAGACAAATATTCTTGGTGAGATTCTGGGTTTTTGTAGATCTGCTGTTGGTGATAGTAAACTGGTAAACTGTAAAAAAAATAAATAAATAAATAAAAATAAAAATTTAACTATTTTTCTTAAAATCTAAACCTGAACATCACAGAATGCATGATTGTTTTTTGTAAAAACAATTACATAAAAAAACTAAGTTTAATGGGATTTTTTTTCTTGGGCGTTTTAATGGGAGTCAATGGGAGACAAATTTCTAAATCTGCCGCTACAGAAACAGTAATGATGCTACAAACCCAATATTTTGAGGAATCCTTGACCTGGCCAAGACTGATCTTTTTTTAAATCCCTGTTTTTTTCAGAAAATAGCTAACTTTTTGTGTTTTCTTTTTATTCATTTAAAAAAAAAAACAGTGACATCAAGGAATCAAACTGGCCTTTCAATGGTTAAAATCCTCAGAATGATTGAATATATGGTAGTTTTGGACAGAGGAGAAGTGGTTTAAGAGATTTATGAGAAAAAAAGCTGTAAAAAATATTGATCTGGGTTTTTTTGTCTCGTCTCTTCCAGCGTGGAGAAGCTGCCGAGCGTCCAGATCAGCGTGGAGAACGAGGACGGGAAAAAAGTCGTGGACGCCGAGACGTCGCTATGAGGCGAGAGGAAGGAGGAGGAGGAGCCTCTGTGAACTGAGGTGAAAGGTCGTCTGAGGACCAATCAGGCTTCACCTCGCCGTGCCGCGCCGTTCTCCTCGTCCTCATCGTCTCCTCGGACGAAGGCGGACGTTTTTATTTTCTCATCGTTTTATGGTGAAACACGGAGACTCTGGGAGCAAAAAAAAAACATGGCCGCCACCCACAGGAACGGGGTTTTTGACCTCGGCTGCTGCTGTTGCTGCTGCGCTGTGATTGGCCAACGCAGCACAGACTCGATGGACGCCCGATTTAATTCTTCTTTTTATTTTCAAACTGATGTGAAAACAGTCGGAGTGAGTTTTAATTTTCAGTCTCTGCTTTGATGAAGCAGCGTCACTCAGAGTTTTATTTAATCATGATGCTGATCAGTGTGTGTGTGTCTGTGTGAGTGTGTGTGTGTGTGTGTGTGTGTGTGTGTGTGTGTATGTGTGTTCGTCAATGTCGTACCTCACCGTGTTGCCTACGGCGACGACTGAATGTCACAGTCGTCGTTACAGTTTATTGTCAAATAAATAATATTGCTTTAATAAATAAAATCAGTTTGATGACGACAACGAGCTCTGGAGTTCATGTTTAATATCAATAATAATGAATAATCAATAATAATAATTTATATTTACAGGAAGAAGAATTTAACTCTTTATTTGTTAGCACAGGTTAATGATGGTTAGCTGTCTCTATGCTAAGCTAAGCTAACTAGCTGCAGTGACACAACAGTTCAGACACAAATGTTTTTATTTACAAAATGAAAAAAAAAACATGAACAATGTTTAATTTAATGCCATGAATCTGCACAAAACCAGAACCTAAGACTTGTAGAGACCGGTATGAACCAGTATAAACCAGTATAGACCGGTATAAACCAGTATAGACCAGTATGAACCAGTAGAGACTGGAATAAACCAGTGCAGACCAGTATAAACCAGTAGAGACCAGTATAAACTAGTATAATCCAGTAGAGACCGGTAGAGACCAGTATAAACCAGTATAGACCGGTATAAACCAGTATAGACCAGTAGAGACTGGTATAAACCAGTGCAGACCAGTATAATCCAGTAGAGACCGGTAGAGACCAGTATAAACCAGTATAGACTGGTATAAACCAGTGCAGACCAGTAGAAACCAGTAGATCACATTCAGCAGAAGCAACAGATCATAAGTTACTGTGTATAAATATTAGCATCAATAATTCACCTGCATGAAAAGTAAATAAACAAGATGATGAAGGCTGATCCTGGACCGGTTCTGATCCTGGACCGGTTCTGATCCTGGACCGGTTCTGATCCTGGACCGTTTACAGAGCGGTGAAGGTGAGCAGCAGCAGCAGCAGCAGAGAAACAGACACCGCAGCTCTGGGTGATCCATCTGAAACAGACACAAGTACTGTCAGTACTCAGGAAGTACTCTATAAATACACAGGAAGTACTCAAGTACACAGGAAGTACTCATCAAGCACACAGCGAAATACTCAAGGTTAGGACTCATAGTTCACAGAAAGTATGCTTGAAGTACACAAAGTACTTTTTAAGTAAACAGTAAGTACTCATGAAGTAAACAGGTTAATACTATGCAAGTACATAGGAAGTACTCATCAACTTCACAGTAAGTACTCTAGTACACAGGAAGTGCTCATCAAACGCAGCCATTAAGACTCTACCGCCCCCTGGTGGTCGGTCACTCGTTCACTCACTTTCTGGCGTGGTCGTCGGCTTGACGGCGTGCAGCAGCATCTCCTCGGTCACGGCCATGGAGCCGTTGTGCGGCGCCGGCTGGATCTGCAGCAGCCGACACATCAGCGGGTAGATGTGGATGCTGTCGAACGGCTCCGACAGGAAGTTCCTCTTGAAGTCGGGTCCGAAGGCTCTGAAGATCATCTTCATGTCCATCGCGCCGTTGTGGAAGCCGTGGTCGCCCTTGTTGACGTAGACGATGAATCTCTGAAAGAGGAAGGAGGCGACGTCAGACCATGTGACAGGAAGTGACATTGTCTGAATTGAGACGGCTAAGGGCTGCATACATCAGTCAGACTGCCCAAAAGTCCGACGGGCGCATGACGTCTGTCCGACTACCCATTCCTCCGACCATACATGTCTTTATTTTTGCGTCCATTAGTCCGACCTCCCATTTCTCCGACTTAAATAGCCCTAACCCTTAGCCTTACCCTAAACCTAACCTTAATGCTGTAGAATGGGTAGTCGGAGAAATGAGGCGTCAGACTTTTGGGCAGTCGGACTGATGTATTCTCCCCAAGTCCGACGGCTCGTTTCTCCGACTACCCATTCCGCACAGGAGAACATAGGACCCTCTTTTTGAAAAAGGGTCCTATGTTCCCTGTTTTCCCCAAAAAGGGTCCTATGTTCCCTGTTTTCCCCAAAAAGGGTCCTATGTTCCCTGCTTTCCCCAAAAAGGGTCCTATGTTCCCTGTATTCCCCAAAAAGGGTCCTATGTTCCCTGTTTTCCCCAAAAAGGGTCCTATGTTCCCTGTTTTCCCCAAAAAGGGTCCTATGTTCCCTGTTTTCCTCAAAAAGGGTCCTATGTTCCCTGTTTTCCCCAAAAAGGGTCCTATGTTCCCTGTTTTCCTCAAAAAGGGTCCTATGTTCCCCGGTCGCAATACATTTACTGGGGAACATACTGTACATGTGCTGCTGTTGCCGGTTGATGGACTCTCTACTTATGGCCTGTCCAGCCTCTACCTGGTCTTTTTACTAAACTTAACCAACTCCTTTCTTCATTGTCTAAACCCAACCAATGGGGCCATTAGCCTACACCTCTCACTCAAAGTCACAACTCAACTTCTCACTCAAAAATAGGCAAAAATATGCCTAGTTACCCACAACTCCACTTCCAGGTATGGGACCAAAAATTGCATGTTCCCTGGGTCCATTTGGGGGAAAACAGGGAACATCGGACCCTTTTTTAGAAAAAGGGTCCGATGTTCCCCGGTCCCATACAAAGTGGGGAACATAGGGATGATCCCCACTAATGCTAATATTTAACAACTTGCTGAGCCTCTGACCTCACATCCAATAAAACTCAACTCAACGGCAAATGTTGGAATCATCAGTGGTAATCACAACAACGAACGTATTCGATCTGAGACAACACTACCCTGCACTACAGTAGTAAGTAGTGTACTTGGTGTACTACATGGAAGTATCTGGACTGAGCCGAAGCACCGCAGGTCTTCATCAGAGGGTCGAGGACTCACAGAGTTCAGGTTGAAGCCCAGATCCGCCACGACCACGATGGGAGGCAGCCGCTCGCTCCTGCCGAGGTGGAAGCTTTCTGGAATCTCGCTCTTCTTGTAGACCGTCAGGTTGGGCGCGTTGGACAGAGCGTCGTAGACCTCCTGCTCCTTCCCGGGCCGCGGCGTCAGGATCCCAAACCCGCCGTAGTCCAGGATCTCAAAGCTGGCGAGCTTGAGTAAGTTCACGTACTTGTTGAGGATGATCTCGTCCACCAGCGGCCGCTTCTTGACGGTGGTCATCCCGTGGTCGGAGGTGATGATGACGTTCAGGGTGTCGTTCAGGCCATGGCGGTCCACGGCCTCCCTCAGGTAACCGATGAGCCTGTCGATCTGCCTGATGATGACCTTCCGGGCCTCGGTTTCCGGGCCCTTCTGGTGGCCCACGTGGTCCGGCTCGCCGTAGTACAGAGTCACCAGGTCGAAGTCGTCCTTCGAGAACCAGCTCATCACCGTGTCGACGTTGTGACGCCACTCGGTCTCGTTGGCGTACTGGTGGTCCAGCGGCCGGGTCCTGACCCGGTTCACCCCCCGCCCGCTGTAGTTGGCCGCTCCGCCCGGGAAAAAGAAGGAGCCGGTTTTCAGACCCTGAAACAAGAAGAACCACAAAGAACCGGAGATCAGTTTGGTCCAACGTGGTTCAGAGAAGACCCGGTTCCTCCAGGACTTTAGCTTCTGTTCTAGAAGAAGTGGAATTGTCTTTAAATATGTAAATGAAGCCATTTTAAAAATTCTTGTTTTATTTTGTTGAGTCTTTAGTTTTTCCAGAGGAGGATTCTGGATGTCTCGTTTTATCACTCTGTAAG
Organism: Decapterus maruadsi; assembly: GCA_030347415.2. Taxonomy (NCBI): domain Eukaryota; kingdom Metazoa; phylum Chordata; class Actinopteri; order Carangiformes; family Carangidae; genus Decapterus; species Decapterus maruadsi. Next base: position 1,207,955 of record CM064894.1, read on the forward strand.
TGAAAATACTGTAACCAGCCCTAAAAAACATCTAATTTTGTCATGTTTTTAGTAATAAAATGTTGTATAAATGAGGCTGTGAATGATAGATCAACAATCTCCTCTGGAAAAACCTTCAGAATATAGAAAGGGATCAAAGTGGAAGGTTTGGTGTCTGTAAGTGGAGATTTCTAGCTCAGAGTCTGAAAAACTCTTTCTGAGAAAACGGCCTTTAAAGACTTGGACTGTCAAATTACATAGATTGTTATTGTCAATCGTACTTTTATGATTTGTTGCTGATACAAAGGAAATCGCATTTTTTGGCGCCCAGATCCTTGTTCAGTAGAGAGAGAGTTTCACAACAATACCTGACATGACATGGGTCACAATAACTTTTGCAGAATTTACGAGAAATTTACAGACAATAGAGACTAAATTTACAAAAATTAAAAAAAAAACAACCTTAATGTGTATTTTTTTTTTAAATAATTTCTTCCTCGACTTTGAATCTACTCTGAAAGAAGACATGTTAAAGAAGCAAAGTAGCACAAGATCTCAAAATTAATCAGTTCATGAAAAGAAAACGTTGTGCCTGTAGCGTCTCGGCCAACAGCTAGCATCGGCCGCTAGCAGCTGCAGTTCCTCATCTGGCCACTAGAGGGAGTTGGTCTCCATAGACTCCCATGTTGAAATGAAATCCATGAGATCAATAAAAACCATCCTGGGTCTTGGTTGAAGTGGACTCACCTGGTCCTGAGCTGTGATCCATAACGGCAGGACTCCGTTGTCCCACCACTTGGACTTCTTCAGCGTCTGTCTGAAAGGAATCTTCAGGTTGGTCTTGGCGTCGAACATCATGTTGTGGACGACTTCGTGGTCCTCCACCCACCGGCCTGACGCACACACAGGAAGTAACAGGTCATTTCAAAGCAAAAGTTTCCATTCCTTCTACTTGTTGCAATATTGTCTGCCATGTTTTTATGGCATGACCTTTGTTTATCATTTTGTACATTTGTGTTACGTATTTGCATATTCATTAAATCAATAAACACACTTCACTTCCTTCTTCTCTGGTTCCAGTTTATTCCCTCCAGAGAAACGATGATAAAATCATCCACAACAGCTTCTTGTATCTGATGAGTCGTCATTTCCACAAACAAAAAAAAACAATGATTCACCACGCTATGAGATAATAACACAACGTTACCACACAGAGTCGTTTTAGAGGGAAATACAGAGACTGTTGATGAACAACTGTCCCTGAAGGCAACGTGCATCAGAGGTTTTACATGAATTTCCCTCTAAAACAACTCTGTGTGGTAACGTTGTGTTATTATCTCATAGCGTGGTGAATGTGCAGGTCACAACTTGTCCACCAGAGCGTTGTGGAGTTGTTGGATTGTGTATTTGATGAGTTTGATGAGGGAAACCAAGAAATCCCATAATGAGCCTCTGTAGCGTAGCTCTGAGCAGCTCACGGCTCTGCTCTGCCGTTCTAAAAACAGCTTGCACCGACAACTAAAGGTAACGAACCTACTACTATGACTATAGGAGTTATGGTGATGGGACAATTTGCCAAAAATGTTGAACTATCCCTTTAAACTACAGCTAGAAATCAACTAATGAGCTACAAACTGTACAGAGTCGTGTCAGTGTCTCTGCAGCAGAACAACTCATTATGCAAATGATTTTATTCCTTTGCAGAAGAAGCAAAACCCACATTTATAATTCATCCTGAATCCACCAAACTGCTGGATCAGAATAATCCAGATGTTCTGGATCAAAGTTTTCCTGATCCCACCGAAAAATTCTGATCGACACAACAAATTGATCCAGATTAAAACAGAGACTGGATCAGGTGATCTGGTTTTAGTTCTGATCAACAACCAATTTTCAGAATCTGGTTAAAGAAGAATCAGGATAAACTTGTGAACACCTGCACTGCAAAAACTCCAAATCAAGCAAAGAATATTTGTCTTATTTCTTGTCAAAATGTCTCATTTCTAATCAAAACTAATCTCATGACCTAAAAATTAACTTGTTTTCAGATAAATTTCACTTGTTTCAAACAAATTTTCACTTGAAATCAGTAGAAAAATCTAGTTTTTTGTGCTTGTAATAAGAAAGAAAGAAAAACTCGCCCCATTGGCAGATTTTTCTACTGATTTCAAGTGAAAATTTGTTTGAAACAAGTGAAATTTATCTGAAAACAAGTTAATTTTTAGGTGACGTGATTAGTTTTGACTAGAAATGAGACAAATATTCTTTGCTTGATTTGGAGTTTTTGCAGTGTGGTTATAACTGTTTATGTTAAATCTTAATAATGATAATAACCATTGATTGATTGGTTGATTGGTTGGTGGTGATGCAGCTGAGTGTTTTACCGGTGATGGTGGTGAAGTGCGACGGCGCCGTCATGGTCAGCATCGGCGGGGTGACGTACTTGGCCTTGACCCCGTCCAGGACCATCCGGTCCAGGTTCGGCGTGTCCACGTCCTGGTCGTAGTCCCACCTGAAGCCGTCGAACGAGATGAGCAGCAGCTTGTTCCTGCCGCCCGCCGCCGCCTCGCTCAGCGGCTTGGAGGCAGCGCAGCTCAGCGCCGCCAGCACGAGGAAGAGGACGAGCTGCAGCTTCATCGTCACCTGAGGACAGACTGAGACAGACCGGGGACAGCAGCGGCTCACCTGCAGCAGGTTAATGTGTAACTGATAGAGATCTGCTGAGGCGGCTGCAGGACGAGACCTTCGACTGCTTATCGGCCGATTCCACCGATCATCATCATCATCAATAATCAGTTATTATCTGTCGGCTCGGGAACAAGCGGTGGTTTTATTACATGGCTCACTGTCCACAGACACTTTACCACCACTGACCTTTGATTATTGATCGGTATCTGATCGGAATCACATCATTACTGCTGCAGCTACACGTCACATAGACTCAGTCCAGTCCGGGGTCGGCCATGGGAGATGTGAAGGGTCGTTGATCTGGATTCAGTTTTTAAAAACTCTTGTTTTGTCTTTGATTAAAGATTAGAGATAAAACTGAAATTAAGAAACGTGAGACAGGGCCAGTTGTTGCACGTTGCCTTCAGGGACAGTTGTTCATCATCAGTCTCTGCATTTCCCTCTAAAACAACTCTGTGTGGTAACGTTGTGTTATTATCTCATAGCGTGGTGAATGTGCAGGTCACAACTTGTCCACCAGAGCGTTGTGGAGTTGTTGGATTGTGCATTTGATGAGTTTTATGAGGGAAACCAAGAAATCCCATGAGCCTCCGTAGCGTAGCTCTGAGCAGCTCACGGCTCTGCTCCACCGTTCTAAAAATAGCTTGCACCGACAATTAAAGGTAACAAACCTACTGCTGTGACTATAGGGGTTATGGTGATGGGCCAGTTTACCAAAATGTTGAACTATCCCTTTAATGTAGGCATTTGAACAGTATCTGAAAAGACTAAAATAAGATAAAATATAACTATCACTGAAAAGCAGTAAATGCTTCATAATAAAGTCCAAAGCTCCAGGTGAACGTGCTGCTTCGCTCCAATCAGCTCTGAATTAATTGGCTTTAAAAGTTTATTACAGTCATAAATCAACAGGTCAAATAAAATAAATTGAATTAACAGCTCAGCGTCCCAGGAACAGGAACAGGTTCATGGTCAGTGAGCCAAGGTCATGTGGCCTCGTCTGAGAGGAAGCAAACAGCTGCTTCATAACGCTGAGCAATTTTCACACAGAGAATTTTAAAAAATACTATTTCACATTTGTTTTATCACTGTTTCTATGCAAAAATGTTTTGGTGGAATGTACAATATTATGTTGAAAGGAAAACCAGACACTCAGTTGAGCTGCAAGAGACCTTTTTTATTTTTTATTTTGCTTTGAAAACGACAGAAAGAAAAAGGATTGTTTTTGTACAACTTCTTGTTTGAAGGCATATTTCACATTCATAAAAAAAAATGGACTGACTCAAACTATTAACAGACTAGAAAACCTACAGGCATTAAAAACAAACTCGATTTTGGTAAAATGCTTATATATTTTATTGTATGTACATTTTTCATTGATTATTTACTTTTTATTTATCTACTTTTTCTACTCTAAATCAATAAATAAATGGCAACATAAAAACATGGCTCTTATTTTGGTGGGGTGGAATCCGGAAGCACTTTGACGTCGACGGAACAACATCCGGGTGACGGAGGTGAACGTCGCTGTTCACGTTGGTTGAATCAGGAAACCTTTGGTTGTTTTATTCCATTAAAATGCAATAAACCGCTTGGGGTTCATCGGGTTCTGGTTCCGTTGCTCCTCCCGGACTCTGTCGGACTCTGAGCCGGTGTCGGTGTCGGTGTCGGTACCGGACCGTGTGAGCGGGTTTGTGGGTCGGAACCTCCTGTCACCTCTTTGTCCTGGCTGTTAGCTCCGTTAGCTCCGCTGCTAGCGCGTTGGTGACGGTGCCCCGTTGACTCACCGGTGAGTTTAGTAACACTCATTAAAAACATGTTATTAAAACAGTCAAATGTTAATTTGTATCTGGTTATGATCGTGTTACGTCACGAGCTTTTTAATTGACGTTACTTTCATATTTCTAACGCAGAGTTTAGCGTCATAACCTCCTCGATGAGAGTCATCGATGAGAACTGTAACAGTCCTGCTTCACCAGAGCTGCGCATCATTATGTTTAATATAAACGTGTTGATGATCCATTATCTTTAACATGATGCTAAAAAGCTAACGTTAGAGCTAAAAGCTGGACTAATAAAGGTTCAGACTGATTAGTTTGATCTCTATTGATTTATTGTTTTACTGACCTTTTATTGTTTTATGTTTCATAATCTCTGACATTCTTTATCTAGTGCTTGATGTTCTTTAAATCGCTTTGTGACATTGTTTTGAAAAGTGCTATAACAAATAATAAATTATATAATAATATTCTTATCATAAACTGATCAACCAGAGTGAAATTCCTTCTCTGTCGGCACATACATGGCAAATAAATGTGATTCTGATTCTGTTTTATTATTATTATAGTGGCTGGTTGTGGTTGTAGTGTTGGGGATTAATTCAGTCTTTCTGTTGTTGTGTTTGTATCAGACAGAGATGTCGTGGTTGTGGAGCCTGAGGCCGACGCTGACGTCACTGGTTCAAGGTGAGTGTGTGTCCGGGTGCAGGATTCCCACACGCTGCTGCTTTAGAGGGAAATCCAGAGACTGATGATGGAAAACTGTCCCTGAAGGCAACGTGTCGTGCATCAGAGGTTTAACATGCATCTCCCTCTCCTCCCTGTGTGCAGCCTCCCAGCATGCATCAGCCTGGACCGGGCCGCTGCTCTGCAGAACCATGGCGACTCTGAACCAGATGCATCGTCAGGGGAAACCCAAGCCCGCCCCCAAGTCTCTGGGCGCCACGTTCGGGCGGCCGCAGCTGAAGGCCGTCATCCTGAAGACCATGATCCGGAAGCCCAAGAAGCCCAACTCGGCCAACAGGAAGTGCGCCCGCGTGCGTCTGTCCAACGGGAAGGAGGCGGTGGTGTTCATCCCCGGGGAGGGACACAACCTGCAGGAGCACAACGTGGTGCTGGTGCAGGGCGGCCGCACGCAGGACCTGCCCGGCGTCAAGCTGACCGTGGTGCGAGGGAAATACGACTGCGCCCACGTGGTGAAGAAGAAACATTAGAGACAGAGAGAGTGTGTGTGTGTGTGTGTGTCAGCTGTTTAATAAATGTGTTACACTGTCAGATTCTGGGATGGTTCTCTTTTCTTCCAAATATGGTCATTTCCTTTGTATCAGCAACACATTGTTCAAGTGTCGATAACAATCTGTGTAGTTTTACAGTCAGAGTGTGTATTGTTTGAACACATGGTACCAGGCTCAGTTTAATATAATAAACAACTTTATTAAACTGGACCTGGTTATTGTTTATAAACATCCTGTGTTCAATATTAAAGGGATAGTTCAACATTTTGGCAAATTTGCCCATCTCCATAGTCCCTATAGTCATAGCAGTAGGTTCGTTACCTTTAATTGTAGGTGTAAGCTATTTTTAGAACGGCAGAGCAGAGCCGTGAGCTGCTCAGAGCTACGCTACGGAGGCTCATTATGGGATTTCTTGGTTTCCCTTATTAAACTCATCAAATACAAAATCTCAAAACTACACAGCGCTTTTGTAGACAAGTTGTGAGCTGCAGAACCACGACGCTATGAGATAATAACGGAACGATACGAAACGGAGCCGTTTTAGAGGGAAATTCATGCAAAACCGCTGATGCGCGTTGCCTTCAGGGACAGTTTTTCAGCAAGCAGTCTCCGCATTTACCCTGTATTTACCTCGAAAACGGCTCCGTTTCGTATTTATTATCTCATAAGCTCACAACTTGTCCACGAAACCGTTCTGGAGTTTTGGGATTGTGTATTTGATGAGTTTGATGAGGGAAACCAAGAAATCCCATGAGCCTCCGTAGCGTAGCTCTGAGCAGCTCACGGCTCTGCTCCACCGTTCTAAAAATAGCTTGCACCGACAATTAAAGGTAACGAACCTACTGCTATGACTATAGGGGTTATGGTGATGGGCCAATTTGCCAAAATGTTGAACTATCCCTTTAAGCTGTTCAAACAATACACTGGTTCATATGTTCATGTTTTTATTTTAAAGGTACTGTACGGTGCTCGTCCCACTGTCATTTATAAACACACCAACTGTATGATGATCATGCATACAAACTATTCTAACTAACGTTTTTATTGTAAGAATAAATGTGGAAACAAAACAACAACAAAAGAAGACAAAGTTATATAATCAACCAAAAAAGTCCTAACCCCCTGCAGACCCCCAGTTGAAGACCGCCGTGTTATTTAATGAAATTAAATTTACTAACTAAACTAAATAGTAAAATAAACAACACTAAATTTAACAATAAGGCCATTTTAATTGTAGCCAACGTCTCTGTCCCGTCTGTCCGTCCTGGGGAGGGATCCTCCTCTGTTTTTTTTTGTTTTTTTAAATTAAACTTTATTCACAGAAATGTACAGAGCAATACTGTTGTGCCAGGGAAGAAAAAAAGAAAAGAAAAAAAAGAATATATGGATCCTCCTCTGTTCCCACCCTGAGCTTTCTCCTGGTTTTCCCTGTTAAAGGGTTTTCCATGGAGTTTTTCCTTAGTCGATGTGAGGGTCTAAGGACACAGGATGTTGTTACGATGTCATGTGAAGCTCTTTGAGACAAACTGTTTGTGAAGACTATACAAATTGCTTTGCCTTGTTTCAAAGGGAACATCCTGTCAGTGTCTGCAGCTGCTTCAAGGGGAACTTTTAGTCATAAAAATATATATTATTATATTTTACATTAAAGCAATCATTTATATTTAAAATTAAAAAAATGATAAAATTTAAAATTTTATCATTATTTTTTTATTATTTTATTCTATATATATATATATATTTTTTTTTTTTAATTCTGTTTTACATGTCTGCGTCACTGTTGGGCTTTTATTGTATTCCCCATTACTGTTATGTATTGGTCTCTGTCATTCTGTCTCTTGTTTGGTGTAATTTAATCTGAAAATTTCCATAAATAAAGTGTTCAAAAAAAAAATATATATATATATATTATTATATTTTACATTAAAGCAATCATTTATATTTAAAATACAAAAACAACTTGTATAAAACCCTAAAGATCATCCTAGAAGCAGCTGTATTGTTGTGAGTGGGCGCTGCTGCAGTTCCCCCTGCGGCCGCTGCCGCCGGCGGCAGCACTGAGCAGGAACTCTCCGCCATGTTGGATGTTTCCACCGGTTCTTCTCCGGAGCTGCTCCGTGTTTTCTCCCTCCTCTCCTCTCCTCTCCACCGGACACCGGACATCCCCACGGCTCCACCGGACTGCTGCTGCCCCGGAGCCTCGGCCTCCGTCCCCGGGAGAAGACCCGGCGGCCACTAGTCCGGTTCTCCCCCCCTCCGTACCGGACTGTTTCCTGTCTGTCTCCCCGGGAACCAGCGACTAAACACGGTTGGCGTTCATCCGGCGTGTCGGTGAGTTCTCCGGGGTAACGGTTCAGGTGTGTAACCATGTGCAGCGGTGACAGACACGGCTCGGTGACGTCACAGAGACACAAAAGAGACACGTACCTACCGACCCAGATAGAGGTATCGATCCGTTCATCTGATCAGTAATCGATAACCGGCAGGAAACAGAGGAAGATGTTGGTTTGAATTAAAACTCTACGCGTTTAGTTTTTCTTGAACCAACAGTTTGAATCTCACGTGAACAATTAACACGCGTTAATAAATAAATAAATAAATAAATAAATAACAGTTACTTTTTTTTGGCTTTTCAAAATAAAAGTCTAGTTAATGTTGAAGCTGATGTGTTAAAGGGACATTGTGTAACTTTTCCTCCTCTCTATTCATGAAAATGGATTGTTTGGTTCTTCAGTGTGTTTTTGATGAATCAATAATCCATCCCATCAACAAAGTGAAGTGTTATATTGTCACATTTTATGCCGTTAACGTGCAGCGGCTGTCGCCCGTGTGCCGTCTGCCCAATTTCACCTGAATGCAGCATGAAAAATACGACAACCACAACGCTAGCTGGAGGAATTTATACACAATGTACCTTTAATGAACTCTGATCAAGCTGTTGTTGTTGTTGTTTCAGCTCCTCAGTTTGTGTTCAAATAAAAATAACTTTATTCGTACAGACTGTGTTTTAACAGAAGACAGAGGAGAGACGGACAGGAAGAGATTTGTTTTCTTTTGCCTTTAACGGACTGTAGAGAGAGACAGGAAACGGGGGCAGAGGGAGGGCGGGGGGGGAATGACCTGCAGCAAGGGGCCACGGGGGGGAATCGAGCCGCTGCAGCCACAGCTCCTGCTCTTCTTCAGCTCCGTCAGTGTTTTAACTCATTTCTTCTTCTTCTTCTCGACTCTCAGACGTTCCTCCATCAGAAGATGAAGAGATGAACGGAGTGACAGTGAAAGAAGAAGAAGAAGAAGAAGAGGTAGCGAGAGGAGGAGAAGAAGAAGAAGAAGAAGAAGATGATGAAGAAACAGGTGACCGGTTCAATCTGACATCATCAAAACGTCATAAATACAAAACATAAAACTCCTCAAACACGTGAACTGTTCTTTCACAATAAAAGCCCTGCAGCAGCAGCAGGAAGTGAGTCTCCTCCTCGTGGTCGTATCCCTCCGCCACTCAAACTAGTTCCTGTTACGTCACGTTTCTCATTCTGTCATACTATTTACTTATTTTAATATATATACTTTTTAAATTTTCAGTTTTAGTTTAGTTTATATTTTAGAGGAATTGGTTTATTTGTAGTTTTCCAGGTTTTAGGAGAAACCGCTGTCAGACCTCTGAAGATGAACTTGTCCCCTTTTAGTTGCATCCATCCCATAATGTTCCCCAATAAAACTACAATGTTATGATGATGAAACTTTACTGCAGTTTAGCATCAAACCCTAAATGCTCATTTTTATTTTTGTTTCAATGCAGGAGATGTGGAGTCGTCGCCCACGGCGCCGCAGCCGAAGCGGCGGCGGCGGCGCAACCGAGCGTACGAACCCCGTCACTGCTGCTCCGTGTGCGGCCGGGCGTTCACGCGGCCGGGGCGACTCGCCGAGCACATGTCCACGCACACGGGCAACAAACCCCACAGCTGCCCCGTGTGCGGGAAGGGCTTCACCAACAAGGCCAACCTGGGCGTGCACCAGCGCGTGCACACCGGCGAGCGGCCCTACACGTGTCCGGACTGCGGGCTCAGCTACACGCAGATGGGCGGCCTGCAGCGCCACCGCCTGCAGCACGCGCCCCAGAAGCCGTTCCGCTGCTCGGCGTGCGACCGCGGCTTCACCCAGAAGCGACACCTCGTCCAGCACGAGCGGACGCACACCGGCGAGCGTCCGTTCCGCTGCGCGCTCTGCCCCAAGAGCTTCGCCTCGCGCATGGGGCTGAGAGACCACCAGCGTCTCCACGGCGGCGAGTGGGAGCTGCTGCGCTGCTCGCTGTGCGACAAGATGTTCTCCACGCCGTCGTCCTACAGAGACCACTGCCGCATCCACACGGGACAGAGGCCGCACCCCTGCTCGCTGTGCAGCAGGAGCTTCCAGCGGCCGGGGCTGCTGAGGAAACACCTGCAGCTGGAACATCTGGATGCAGCTGGAGACATAGCAGCAGCTGGAGACACAGCAGCTGGAGAAACATCTGGAGACAAAGCAGCAGCTGGAGACACAGCAGCTGGAGACACAGTTAGAGACAAAGCAGCTGGAGAAACAGCAACTGGAGACACAGTTAGAGACAAAGCAGCTGGAGAAACAGCATCAACATCTGGAGACAAAGCAGCAGGAGAAACATCTGCTGGAGAAACAGCAGCTGGAGAAACAGCTGGAGACAAAGCAGCTGGAGGAACAGCAGCTGGAGAAACAGTTGGAGACACAGTTATAGGAGCAGCAGCCAGGGACAGCGAAGCTGGAGAAACATCTGGAGAAACAGCAGCAGCTGGAGAAACAGCTGGGCAAACAGCCAGAGAAACAACAGCTGGAGAAACAACAGTGAGTGACGTCGTCTCTTAACCCTGATCATTCTTTGTTGCAACATACATTCAAATTTGGGCCAATTTTATATAGATTGTAAAGACATTCCTGGAAAAAGGGTACAATTTCTCCAAAACTTTTAAAAATTAAAAAAAAAAGTGGTAAAAATTCTTACAAAAAAAGTTTTTAAAAAACTGTAGAAAATGTGTCACGATTTTTCTTTTTTTAAAAAGTGGTAAATATTCTCAAAAAGAAAAACGTTTTTTTAGAAATTGTAGAAAATGTGGTACAATTTCTTAAAAAAAACAAAAAAGGTAAACATTCTCAAAAAATAAAATGTAGAAAATATGTTACGATTTCTTTAAAAAAAAGTGGTAAAAATTCTCACAAAAAACATTTTTAAAAAATTGTAGAAAATGTGGTATGATTTCATTTAAAAAAGGGGTAAAAATTCTCACAAAAAAATCCAAAAAATTGTAGAAAATAGGTTATGATTTGTTTTAAAATTAAGTGTTGAAAATTCTCACAAAGAAAGTTTTTAAAAAATTGTAAATGTGGTACAATTTCTTTAAAAAAAAAAAAAAAGTGGTACAACTACAAAAAACTGTAGAAAATGTGGTAGGATTTCTTTAAAAAAAGAAAAACTACTAAAAATTCTCAAAAAAATTGTAAAAAATGTGGTAAAATTTCTTTTTTTTTTAAATGGTAAAGATTCTCACAAAAAGTTTTCAAAAATTCTAGAAAATGCAGTAGGATTTCTTTAAAAAAAAGAAAAAGTACTAAAAATTCTCACAAAAAAAAAGTTTCAAAAAAATTGTAGAAAATGTGGTACAATTTCTTTTTAAAAAAAGTGGTAAAAATTCTCCCCCCAAAAAAGTTTTTAAATAATTGTAGAAAATGTGGTATGATTTATTTAAAAAAGAAAAAGTGGTAAAAAAAAATTCTCACAAAAAAAGTTTTTTAAAAAATTGTAGGAAAAAAAAAAAGTAAAAAGTTTTTAACCCTCTCAAGGACCCGGGGGTCCCTGGAGCCCACTTAGAGAACCATTGTTCTAATGGACGCAGGATGTAATAATAAGCTGTTGTAGGTGAATATAATGAGCTAAAAGAAAAACATTAAAAATTCAAATATAATTGGAATATTTAACATTAGAAGCGTTAGAAAATCTGATGGGGGGAGATTGACAGCCATGCTCTCTAAACGCCCTCACTCCGTGTTATCTGTCCTCAGAAGGAGACGCCTATCCGTCGCCGCCGCCGCTGCCGCCAGGGGGCGCCGGCGCCCTTCAACTGCCCCATCTGCAACAAGGGCTTCATGGCTCGGCGAAGCCTCAGGAGACACCTGAAGCTCCACCCCCTGCCAGACTCTGACTCCGCCCACAGCTCCGACCTGAAGCTCCACCCCCTGCCAGACTCTGACTCCGCCCACAGCTCAGACCAGGTGAGTTTCAAAGTCGTGTTTTTAAACCAATCCGAAGCCCTCGCCACAGCAGGTTCACGAGCCGCTCTGTTCAGATCCACAGACGGGACGGCGATGAAGACGAAGGTGATGATGAAGATGAAGATGGTGGGGAGGTGGAGCTGCGGTCGGAAGCTGATGAAGATGTGACGGACATGCAGGTGGAGGCTGAGGAGGACGTGGTGCCTTCACTGACCGGTGAGAAACTCTGGACTCATCGTCACACCACGGGGCAAACGGGGCAAATTACACAAAGCTGGTGCAAATCGAGGGACGGACTGGTTCAGTGTTTATTGAGAACTGATTGAAATGACCTCATGGTACATGTTGAACCTCAAATTAACAACTCACTAAAACCAGAGGTGAATTTGAGACTATTCTATGCTCTGTCTCCATCCATTCATGCTTTAAACTCCAACTGAGTCTTTTAAAAAGGATCTAAAGAAGCTTTTTAGGGTTTTTTATGACAACCTGTTGTTGCTTTTATGTTTTTATTTTGTGACTTACACCAATGGTTCTCAAATTGTGGTCCGGGGACTCCCAGGGGTCCTGGAGAGGGTTCAAGTAATCTTACCACTTTTCTCTAGAAAAAAAAGTTTTTTTTCTTTTTGCTAGAAAATTTAAGAGACATTTCTGGAAAAAAATGGGTACAATTTCTCCAAAATAAAAAAAAAAAAAAAGTGGTAAAAATTCTCACAAAGAAAAAAGTTTTTAAAAAGTTGTAGAAAATGTGGTACGATTTCTAAAAAAAAATTAATTAATAAAAAATTAAGTTAATTAAATTTCAATTTATTTTCTAAAAAATAAAAAATTCTAGTTTTTTCTAGAGTTTTTTTTTTCTTTTTGCTAGAAAAATGATCACAAACTTAAAACTTATTTCTTATAAGTTTTAAGAGACATTTCTGGAAAAAATGGGTACAATTTCTCCAAAATTAAAAAAAAGAAAAAAAAGTGGTAAAAATTCTCACAAAGAAGAAAGTTTTTAAAAAGTTGTAGAAAATGTGGTATGATTTCTAAAAAAAAATAATTAATAAAAAATTAAGTTAATTAAATTTCAATTTATTTAAAAAGAAAATAAAAATTCTATTTTTTTCTAGAGTTTTTTTTTTTCTTTTTGTTAGAAATTTTAAAACTTTTTGGGAGAAATTGTACCACATGTTCCAGAAATGTCTCAATAATTTTTTTCCCAAAAATCACGCCATTGGTCCTAATTTGAACGTACATTGACTAAAAAAGTCCTTCAGTCTCAGAGCAAATATTTGTGTATTTCTGGTGTTTGCTTCAAAATGTTGTCAATTTAGGGGTCATTGATCAAGAACCACTGACTTACACAACATGATGTGTCTGAGCATCGAACTCTCCCTCCTTCCTCTCTTCTTCTTCTTCTCCGTCTCTTCTCCTCCCTCCCTCAGAGAAGAAGAAGCTCCACCCCTGCTCCGTGTGTGGGCGGAGCTTCACGCGGTCGTCCTCGCTCAAAGAGCACCTGCACATCCACGCCAAAGACAAGCTGCACAGCTGTCACGTCTGCGGCCAGAGCTTCACCAGGCTGTACACGCTCAAGGAGCACCTCAACGTGCACGCCACGGAGCGGCTCCACAGCTGCGCCGTGTGTTCGAAGACCTTCACGTCCGGCTCGCGGCTGCGCGAGCACCAGCGGATCCACCTGGACGACAAGCCGCACCGCTGCAGCATCTGCCCCCGCCGCTTCCTCAAGCCCTCGCGGCTCCGCAGGCACATGAGCGTCCACATCCGGGACGGGCTCATCTCCGACCCCGCGGACAAGGTGAGAGCGGCGTGCTGCAGCTGTTGCCACGGCAACCACAGGTGCGTGACGTCGTCGTCGTCGTCAGCGTCTCATGAGAGGGTCTGATGTGTTTGCAGGAGTTCTGGGTGAAGATGAAGATTGAGAAGGATGAAGGTCTGCAGGAGAAGAAGCAGGTGATGTAAACGGTCATGTGACGATAACTATAATAAAATGTATAATGCAATATGGTGGACAAATAAAAACAAGACTAAATGTGGTTACAAAATGAAAACTACTTTCATGGCTGGCACAAAGAAAGGAACTGACCGCTGGGCAGTCGCTTTTTTCTAGATTTTTTTTTCTTTCTTTCTTTTTGAGGATTTATTTTATTTTATTTTTTTAATTTTACCACTTTTTAAAGATTTTTTTTCTTTTTTTGAGAAATTTTGCCACTTTTTTCTAGATTTTTTTTGAGGATTTTTTTTTTTTACCACTTTTTTTTTAATTCTTTTTTTGAGGAATTTTGCCACTTTTTTCTAGATTTTTTTGGAGGATTTTTTAAATTTTATTTTTTAAATTTTACCACTTTTTAAGATTTTTTTTCTTTTTTTGAGAAAATTTGCCACTTTTTTCTAGATTTTTTTTTTTTGAGGATTTTTTTTATTTTATTTTTTTAATTTTACCACTTTTTAAGATTTTCTTTTTTTGGAGAAATTTTACCAATTTTTTCTAGCCTAGAAATCTAGACCCTAGAAAATGCTTTATTTTATCTTTTGCAATCTTACCACTTTTTTCCAGAAATTTCTACAATATTTCCAAAAACTGACTAAAAAAGTAATGTTCTTCAGTCTGGGGACAAATATTTGTTTGCTTCAAAATTTTGTCCAATGGGGGTCCATTGTCTAATTTTTTGTCAATTTAGGGTCCTTGATGTAAAACGGTTTAAGAACAACGAGCATGAAAGATGCTATAAAAATAAAGCCTGAACTGAAACATGCAGTTTTTAAAAAAATAAATAAAATTAAACCCAAAATACTAAAACATTAAACACATGCGTCTGCTCCTCCTCCTCCTCCAGGTCTCTGAACGCATCTCCACCTCCAGGCCTGGTAACCGTGGCGACCACAGCAGTTTGCAGCAGTTGAAGGAGGAGGAGCAGGAGGAGGAGGAAGAGGGAGGAGGAGGAGGAGACGACGACGTCAACGGTGGTTTGATCAACTCTGACGGAGAGGAGGAAGTGTGGCGAGCCGTGGTCATCGGTGAGTTTAACAACAACTCGAGACGCTACAGGTGAACGGGGCAAAAGGTTTAAACTAACAGATTTCAACATGAAACTTATTATTTGTATTACAAGTTCTGTCAAGTTTTATGTTTAAATATGCAAACAAGGCAATATCTCATTAAATATTCGTTAATTTGCATACGTTTCCAGTAGGGATGGGCATGATTAATCGATGATCGATTACTGATCGTTAAGAATTTTATCGATCACGGACATTTTTTATCGATTTATTATAAGGGATCATGTAGAGGGCAGAGGTTGTCATGATTAACTACATCTCAGTTTTACTTTTTCCTAACATTCAATAAACTCTTTATATAAGTATTATTATACATGCCTATTATTATTACATGGTTTAAGAGTGAAATAATTCATAAATATGACGAGACGCGCTTGTGCTGCGGACTGGGTGCAACAGACGTGAGCTGCGACACCGCGGCTCCGCCCGCTCTGATCATGCAGGTGCGGTGTGGAGGGAGCCGCCACTCTCTCTGTAAGTTACCAGCTACGAGTCATTTATCTAACGTTATAATTAGTCTGAAGATGTTTGACGACGGTTAAAATGAAACGTAAGAGAGGCCTAAATATCCTGCAGAGTTTCTTTCTCTTTTCTGTGCTCAGCTGATCAGAGCGCCGCTCCGCTTCGCGGTGTGTTGGCTACAGAAATAATAATAAAACACACGCTTTCACATTTTGAAAGTGCTTGTATTTTTTTTGTACAAGTGCAGCCAGACACGAGCCTGAAGAGAGATAGACAGCAGAGCTGCTCTGACAGCACAGCTGCAGGTGAGCCAGGTAGCGCAACGATCCTTTTTTTTTTTTTTTTTTTTTTTACTGTAAATGCCGTCACCGGCGCTGTCCCAACAGTGAAGCACAAGCACACAGACGTCCGTGTACATGGTTGTCTGACCTTCTTCCTTCACGGGGACTGCCCTGGATTACTGGCACACGCCATAGCCGCACGCGTTTTGTTTTTAATTATGAATATGTATATGAACATTAATATTAACGATGATCGATAATTGATCGTTAATTTGTCCCGACGATCGATCAAAAAGATTTCTTCAAATGCCCATCCCTAGTTTCCAGAACAGAAATCTGAACAATGGATGAAGCTACTTTCAAAAAACTTGTTTAATTTTGTTGACACGTTAGAGTCAGACGTTTTTACAGAGGAAGTGCAGTGTACAGTGCTAACCTTCTTCAGGATTTCTTACTTGTTTTTGGTTTTTTTGCATATTTGTCAGACTTTAAAGGGATAGTTCACCCAAAATTCAAATTCTGCTCTTCCTGTGTCAATGCAAATCTCGCGTGATTTGCGCTGACCGGCGGAACAATTTCTCATGTCGGGGCTTCAATAAGAAAAAATGATGCATAATTTTTCTTAATTTTTGTTAAACATTTAAGAGTTTAAACATGGTTTATGTTTGTGTGATGATGTCTGCGTCTCTCTGACAGGAGCAGACGGACGCCCTCAGCAGCCGGCGGACGGCGTCGGCGGCCTCGACGGCTTTGACGTGGGCCAGGTCAAGAGGAAGTGCGGTTGTCCCGTGTGCGGCCGCGAGTGCTACAAGCCGTCGGCGCTGGTGAAACACCTGCGCATCCACTCGGGCGAGCGTCCGTTCTCGTGCCCGACCTGCGGGAAGAGCTTCACGCAGCAGGTGCACATGACGGAGCACCAGCGCACGCACACGGGCGAGAAGCCGTACAGCTGCTCCGCCTGCGACAAGACCTTCACCTACTCCAGCGCTCTGCGGCGCCACCAGCGGCTGCACACGGACGCCCGGCCGTACCAGTGCGAGGTCTGCCAGAAGACGTACCGGCAGCAGAGCTCGCTGAAGAGCCACCAGCTGACGCACAGCGGCGTGCGCTACCAGTGTCCGGTCTGCAGCAAGAGCTTCAGCCGCGCGCTGGAGCTCACCTACCACGTGGAGGTGCACTCGGAGGCGCGGCCGCACTTCTGCTCCATCTGCAACAAGAGCCTGCACGGGACGCGCGTCTACCGCAACCACATGAGGAAGCACAAGGCCGAGGACCCCACACTGTCGC